>PVJA010007315.1:0-69167 GCA_004027025.1 Myocastor coypus | reverse complement strand
TCCTCCTCCCCCTCCCCCTTCCCCTCCCCTTTCTTCTCCCCTTCCCCTTTTCCTTCCTCATCCTCTTCCTCTTCACGGAGGCAGGCGAATCTCCCTACCAGGGGGTTCTGTCGTGAGCAAAGGGTTGTCTGAGAAGAGTGCGCTCCCTAGGACCAGGAAACACCTGGTAGGAAGCAAGCACCCCACTGCTGTTGTCTGTGGGTGGCTTCCTCCTTGGGCCTTTCTGGCTGTGAGAAGCCCTGTGATGCTTCTCCATCCTGGCCCTTCAGGAACAAGGCCTCTCTCAGGGTCTCCCTGCAGGCACTTGGAAGTGGTCATTGCCTGCTGTGCAGGACCCAGAACGCCTGGAGACGCTGCCGTGTGGGAATTAAGTCAGAACAGTGCGTGGCTCCCAGGTGTGGCTCCCAGGTGTGGCTCCCAGGCGTGGCTCCCAGGCAACTGGTGGCTCCCGTGGTACTGATGGCTGCAATCATGCGCCTCCCGGCGAGACAGTCACTGCTTGTCATTGCCAGCTGGAGTGAGAGCTGACCCTGTCCACCACGCAGGCCCAGTTTGGGGTTCCAGATGTGGTTCCCCCTGGCGTTCCAGCTCGAGACATGGGATCTGGAGTACAGGGGCCTCCAGAGGGAAGGAGATTCTCTAAGCTGCCTGGTGCTGTGGTCTGGAGAAAGCCCTCCTGAGAATGCCAACTACCTTGTCCCCAGAGCCTGTTAGGGCTCCTTTGCATGGCAAAATTATCTCTGCAGGTGTGCTAGGGTTATGGGCTTGGGGTGGGGAGGTGATGCTGACGATCTGTGTGGGCCTTGGACGTGACCTCAGGGGTGCTTTTCTGAAGAAAGAAGGGGAGGCTTGAATCAGCAGCTTTGGTTCGCTGTGACAAAACACGCAACCTCCACATTTAATGGAACAGGAGTTTATCTGACTCACAGGTTCTGTGGGTTCAGTCTGTGGTCAGCTGGTGCAAGGGCCTGGTGGAGGACAGACACTCACATCATGGTGGCCAGGAGCCAGAGAGCAACAGGGAAGGGACAAGAGCACACTTTCCTGTCACACACCAGTGCCACCCTCCCAGGCCCCCCCTTCTAAGGGCACCATCAGCCGTGATCTCATCCGTGGGTGAGGTAAGGGTGGGACGCGGCACACCATGACCCAAGTGGCTTTCACATCCCCATTGTGAGGCTTGACGGACCATCTACATAAAGAGATTTCTCTGAAGGAGGAAAAGTGTGGTGACAGTGGGAGCAGAGACGGTGATGTGACCCCAAGCCTGCAGCCCCTGAGCCACCAGGAGCAGGGGCGGGAGGAACCCAGCCCCCTAGAGCCTTAGGACAGAGGGTGGCCCAGCGGACACCTTGATCTCGCACCCTGAGCTCCAGCCGAGAGAGAAGAAATGCTGGTATATGAACCACTGGGGGTCACTGGCTACAGCAGCCTTGGGGAGCTGTCAGCAAGCAGGGAGAAGAGGGTCAGTGGAAGCCTCTGGGAAGCCCCACTCTGGTTACTGGGGCTCAGAAGATCTAGGCATGGCATGCAGCTTGGAAGATGAGGACAAGGTAGGGTACAGCGTGGGGCAGTTAGGGGCATATTACAGAGGCCTTGGGCTCTGGCGTCCCCAGGAGCTGCTGCCTGGACCACGTGGCTGGGTGCACCAGTTCCAGCTGCTGGTGGCCATGTGGCTGCCCTGGGATAGCTGGGCCTCCCTGGACCTGGTCCTGGCTGCGGGGCCTGAGCTGCTCCTGCTGTGCGCTCTGCGTCCACCACAGGTGGGCAAGCTCTGAGCTGTTCTCCCTGCTCGGTGGCTCCCTTGGGTTGGGGAAGGGCTAGATGAAGCAGCCCTGGGGACCCACAGGCGTGTGAGTGAGGTGGGAACGTGGAGAGGCTGGCGGAGCCTGCGGCCTGCTTGACAGGGCGTCACTCCCGTGAGATTTGAAATCTGTTTGCTTCTCATGGCTCTGTGATGTTTCAAGCTAGGCATGCATTCTAGAGACAGGGAGAAAGGGACAAATATTAGTTAAAGCCATGCCTCATGAGGAACCGGCCCTCCTAGGGGCTTTCCTGAAGAAGCAGACAGAGGGTGGTGTGGAGTGGGGGCTGAGCCTGTGCCCCGTGCTGGCTGGCAGAAGTCAAGGATAGAGGGACACGGAGAGGGGAGAGGCGCCCCAGTGCTGCGCTGAACCTCGAGATTCGACAGTCACCTGTCGTCCGTGTAGGAACCCCAGGGCCAGCGGTCTCCTGAAATTAAGCTGATGAGATGAGATGCAGGCTCAGAGTCTGCAGAGGAAATAAATATTCATGGTGTGGCCCCAGGAACCTGCAATCTGCATGAGTGACCAGGGTTCCACTGAGGGAGCTGGCCCCGGCCTGCGATGACAGGGGTGGGACACAGCTCCACAGCTCGGCAACCCTGGTGCCGAGGGAGGCCCCGGGTCCCATCAGAGAGCCTGGTGGCCACTGTGGAACAATAAACCTCTGCATTCCTCAGACGCTGGGAGTTGAGACTTGGAAGGTGTGGAAGACGTGCAGCTCCTCAGGTGCCTGGGTGTACAAGTCCTTCCGATCTGCTGCCCAGGGAAGAGGAGAGGATGGCACGGTGCGGACCACCTGGGCGAGCGGAGCATCCCAGCATTCGGGCACCCATCCCCTTCCTGTCCCAGAGCTATGTCCCTTTGTCTTGGTGGCCAGTGCTTCCACCCAGCTCACCCTCTGAAGGCCGACTGCAGAACAAGCGTGCATCAACCCTGCTCTGGGTCGAATCCTTCACACTTAGAGGAAAGGAGGATGTGGGGAGGGGGAGGAGGCGCCCAGGCTGGGGCTCCCCTGGATGACCATGCAGGCTGTCAGACTCCAGCGTGTCCTCCCTGCCTGCCCAGTGCCGGGCTTGCTATGGGGCCCACTGGGCCCTGCATGCTGAGGACCCCAGTAAGACCGTGAGCAGTCAGTAGCCAAAACGCTTTTGAGTAATTGTGCTTGTATGGAGCCTGGAGCCAGGGGCTGCTTGGCTTTCTGTAGAGATGACCATTTGCTCCACTGAGGTTAGGCAAAGGCCCTCTGCCCCAGGGGATGTGGGGGTAGGCTGTGTCTGTTCATTTGGTCCAATCCCACTGTCCAGCTGGCGTCCCTATGTCCCAGCCTGGTGGCTTGTTGTCTTTAGGGAAGATAGCCAGGAGTCTCTTGGTGGTCGCAAGGGTCAGGCATTCCTACCACCCGTGCTGCGTCTGCTGTGCAGCCCTGCAGTCCACGAACTCCAACCCAGGCCAGCACCGCCTCTGAGTCAGCAGCTCTGGTCTATGGCCCTCTGGTGTGACACTGTCCCCTCCAGGTGGGGAAGAGCCAGCTGGGGCCGTGGTGCCTGCTGGAGTGCTGGAGCCCTGGAAGGGTTGTGCGGGGAGGGCATCTGAGTAAGGGACATAGGACCGGGCTGCCTCCCCAGCTGTGTGAAGGGGTGGGCAGGAGGGCAGTGTCCATGTCCCTGGGCAGCAATTGGCTCTGGGTAGGACTGGCCTGGGATCCACGCTCGCCTGGGCGTGGCCTGCTACAGAGCCGGGCGTGGTGAGTGGGGAGGCTTCAGGAGGGCAGCAATGGCCCTGAACATGGGCCCTCTGTGAACCTGGTCAGGGTGACCACGTGGTCTCCCCTGCTGGACCCCATTTCTGACATCCACCATTTAAAGGAGGAGATGCAAAGCGTCTGAATGATTCACTACTGGAATTTCCCGTGTAACCTTCTTGGGGCCACGCTGGATGTGGATGACCACAGGAAATGAAACTGCGGATAAAGAGGGGCACCCTTCCCCGGGGAGATCCCACCCTGGGGAAGCAGCCAGGGAGCCCCGAGGGCAGCAGCCTCCTCTGTGGTTGGTCCTGGGACCAGGGCACGACCAGCGGGGCGGCAAGAAGATGGATTCTGGGGACAGGCTGTAGGCCTCCTGGAGACGTGGTGGCCTCCTCACCCCTTGAATGACAATGCCCACATTGGTGGCCGGTGCACGAGACACGAGGCCGGAAGCTGGTGGAGACAGAAGCCCCGTGGCTAGCTGGTGCGGTGGAGCTTCTGGGCCACAGAGAGCAGGACAAGCACTTCCTCTGTACGTGGCCCATGTGTGTGGGCCACAGGGTGGGTGACATAGCTCTGGAGATGGAGGCGGAGGTTGGCAGGGAAGGGAGGGAAGGGGCGGGAACTCCAATCCAGGCCGCCTCCCCACCCTTGGATCTAGCGGCTGGCAGGCCCCTGGCACTGCCTGCTGCTCCGTGAAGCTGGCTGACTGCATGTGGTGGCGGGGCGCAGTGTCTAATTCCACGCGTGGAGCTGGGCCGAGGACGTGACACCTCTTTGCGCTCCTTCTCGCCCCGGCCTGCCCTCCCCCTCCTCTTTTGGTTCCCTTCTTGTGTAAGAAAGGCCTTACACAGTCTCCCTCTGCCTTTCATCTATCCTTTATTTTGCTATGTATTGATTGATTTATTGATATCTGTGTTCCTGTGCACACCTTGGCTTAGCATTGCGTGTGGCAAATGCGGACAAAGGGGGGTGGGGTCAAGAGGTGGAGGAGGGGAGGAGCGGGAAGGATCCGCCCTGGGGGAGGGGTGGGGAGGGGAGGAGCTGGAAGGCCCCATCCCAGGGGGAGGGGTGGGGAGGGGAGGAGCTGGAAGGATCCGCCCCGGGGGGAGCGGAGGGAGGAGCTGGACGAGGCGCCATGCACTGCCCAGTGCCACGCCTCGGGAGAGTCCAGTGCCCCTCACAAGTGCCTCAGCTAAGCTGAAAATGTGCTTTGTATTTATACCTTAGTAGGTCTTTTCCATGCAACAGAGAGACAAAAGGGAACAAAAGCTTTTAGGGAGGACACAGAGAGGACCACTGAAAGGTGGCAGAGATCTTCTGACCTGAGACAAAGAGGACCTGGGATTATATGAACTATTGCTGGGGCAGAGTTTGAGGGGAACTCAGTGATGTGTAAGGAGCTTGCTGGGGTCTTTTTGTGAGAAAGGTCAAAGAAAGTTGTATTCAACGCTGAGGGGGAGGGACTACCTCTGGAAAGGTAAGCTGCTGTTTTGTGGCTTCAGCCACGTGAGACGGCCATAATGGCTCGGCAATTAGTACTCGGGCCGGAACCTATCACTTCGGGCTTCTGACACAAGAGATACCTCGTGATATTTAAGCTTGGGTGTCTGATTTACTTCACCCAACATTGTGGTCTCTGGACTGTCACCTGAAAATGGCTCATCTATCCTTTAGGGCAGGGTAGTACTCCACTGCGTGTAAGCACCACGTTTTCTTTTTCACTCACCTCCTCTGGGACCTAGTGGATGCTTCCAAGCTCTGACCACGGAGAGTTTGTTGCAGTGGATGTGGGCGTGTGTGACCCTCTGGCCCAGCTGCCTCCTCCTTTCCTCAGAGACCCCATGCCATGGTGACTTTCTGATCTCTTCACACTCAGAAGGCTCTAGCCAGCCAGCATGCACCTGGGGAAACTGGGCTGGACTGAGGGGCCCTGGGGACCCCTTCGGGACCCTGGCCAGTGGCCTGGGCAGCAGTTGGAGGGTGGTCACCGTCTGAGCCACAGAGCCCTCTACCACCAGGCTCTGGTTAGAACACGAGTATGTTTGCGTGGAAGCCAAGTCCACACTACTCATAATCTGGGTCCCGCAGCCAAGCTGGGGCCAGCTCCTGGGCTACAGAGGGCTGGCAAAGCCTCCTGTGCCCACTAGGGATGACTGGGAGCCAGGGTGGGCACAGGGCATGGCTGCCATCCACCTGTGGTGTGTCCTCCCTGGGGCCCTGGTGACAGCCTCAACAGGGAAGAGCCTGAGGGTCCTCACTACTCCCGGCCCCGGAGCTGATTCCCAGGACTACCGGCCCTTGAAGGGAGAGGCTATGTGGAGCCCGGTGCCCTTGACCTTGCCGGCCTAAACCAGGTCCCCCCCCCCCTTATTGTCTTCCCCAGTATCCCTGTCTCCTTTGCACTGGAAACAAGGCCCAGAGGCCAGGGTGCTGGAGGACACATAAACACTTTAATGGTGTCTTTGTCTTGCCTTCCTAACCCTGAATTGAGGCTAATTAAATACCAGTTGTGTTGTAAAACACTCTCAGGATTGTTCCAATTTTAAGTATTTATCAGGCCTTTTTAGGTCTCTCCTAGTGGCACTAAAATGAACAAGTTGCCCACGAGAGCCCCATTCTGTCGGTTTCCACATCCAGCCCAAGACTCCTTGTTAGTGGGCTTTGAAAAAGCCCACTTGGGGCTCAGGCACAGGCAGCTGCCAGTCTGGCTTTGAGAAGGGGAGGCGATGAGCCCCCTTGGGCTGAGGTTTCCGAGGCCAGCAAGGCAGGGGTGAAGGCTATGGGTGGGATCTGCGCGGGCTCTGTGATGTTTGTCCGAGGTCTTCTGGAGGGATGCCACTCAGGCCTCAGGATGGTGAAGAGGAGCCAGAGCAAGCCCCTTGGGGGAAGCCTTGGTGAGTTGGGCTGACAGGAAGATGGCCTGGCCCCCGGCCATGCTGAGGTCCAGACAGCTCACTGCCAGCCTGCACTTCCTGGGGATACTTAACGGTGTGGAGGAAATGTATTGCCTTAATAGGACTTGCCTCAGTAAAGCCATTTCGTGGAGATGGAAAGTCCTAATCTCTTCCTCGGAGGGAGGCCCCTCTACATGGCCTCGTGGCTTCGCAGTGGGAGTGTAGTGGGGAGGGGAAGGGAGCAGTGGGGATGCCTTGGTCCGCAGGCAGAGGTCATGGTGTGGGACTGGGGGCGGTGGTTGGGCTGCCGTGGCCCTGGGCAAGGGGCTGGGCACGTGCCTCGGTGAGCAGTGGTGTCCAGGATGTGTTGGGTGGGGCTGTTTTGAATCACTGAGAAGGACAGATGAGAGTGGAAGAGCAGGGCCCAGGCTCCCGGGGTGGGGGAAATGAACCCCCTCACAGCGCAGGGGTCTCAAGGAAGCGCTGGATCGGTCAGGGTATTAAACAAGCTTGGTCTGGCGATGCTGATGGCTGGCAGTGGTCTTGTGGGAAAGCAATCTCACTGTGCACAGAGGGGCATGTGTATGGGGTGAGGGGCGAGGTCCGACTTGCCCACCGATGTGTTTCCAGCACACCCCACAGAGCTGCTCAGCTACCAGAGGGTTCGCTGGTGCCAGGGTGTCTGTTGCAGGCCAGAGCCTCACGAGGGTAACCTGAACAACCAGCCTCCTGGGCACACCACAGGTGTGCTACGACTCCTGGGTCAGAGGTCATGAGGCTCCATGGCCTTCAGGCTGTGCCGCAGCAGAAGCACCAGGTGAAGGGAAGCTGCTCACTTGCAGGCAGCCAGGAAATGGACAGTGAGTCCCTGGTGACCCCGGCCAGCGCGGGGTCCCTGGGGGGTCTCATCCACCCCCACACTCATTATGTCCTCTCTGCTCCTCAGCCCTGTCGTGATTCAGGGTCGGCTTCTCCCTGGCCCTCGACACGGACTGGGGGCACCTTGTTCTGGGTCCTAAATGAGCATCTGGGCCTTGCTGTGTGGGCCTCCGGGAGCCAGGCCAGGGAGCTGGCACAGGTGACCAGGCGCCTGCTCCCAGGAGACACTGTTATACATTGCACCGGGCCCAGGTACGGCTCCCACCCTGGACAGCGACAGCCCCCAGGAGGCTCAGGCTGTGGGCTCCCAGGCTGAGGCCCTCCACAGAGGTAGATGGACCTCACGAGCTGCAGCGCTGGCTCTGAAACTCGGTCTCCTTCTGACAGAAACCCAATCTGTTCCCCAGAAACCTTGCCATGAACACACTCCATGCTTCCCCAGCCTGGGGCTCCATGCTTTCCATACCCCCTGCCTTCCCAGCTTGCTTCTGGCTTTCCTGATGAGCAGAACCCTCGAGACCTGAGGTAGCACCCCTGGCTGGCGCACCTGGATCCGCTGTGCCTCTTACCTGTTCTTACCACTAAGAGTGGGCAGTGGACGTCACTGTCCCCTGAAGAAGGCGGTATTCGGGGCAGACAGCACACCCCTCCCTGTGTTGGGGCCCCTAACCTCCTCACAGCCAAGCAGGGTCCATGTACCCCCCACGCAGAGGAGGCAGAGCTCAGAGAGGGTGAGGGACCCGTGAAGACCTCTAGAGAGGGGCAGATGGGAGTTCCCGCTCCCGAGCCCCAGGCCCCAAGTCCTTCCTGTGTGTCCAGGGTGGTCCGGGCAGGCTTTTCTTAGGGGAGATTTTCTTCCAGATCTTTCCACGGAGAGCCCAGAAGTTCTGCACTGGCTCCCCCACCCTTCCTGCTGTGCTGTGCGCTGCGTTCCCTTCATTAAGTCCTTGCCTATTAATAACCAGCCATTTGTCTTCATGCAATAAGAAAGTGATTGATCGCACTTGCGACAGTTTCATCGAGCCTCTGAAAATGATGAATGGCTGGCCCGAGGAGGCTGCAGCACAGGGTGTCCTGAGCTCTGTGGTCGTGGTCAAGTGGCTGCTTACCAAATGCTGCGGCGAGACAGGGTCTCTAAAGACATACACGATGTACTGAAGGACTGTGTTTGTCTGACGGTATGAGGCTGGTGTCAGCCACCTGCAGGGAGGGCAACAGCTTAGCCCTTGCTGTGTAGCCCAGATGCTTGCCTGTGTGTCTCCAGGAAGGCATGTGTATGTGTGGTGGCCACCTGGCGCTCAGCAAGTGAGGCTGCAGCCATCCTCATGGCCAGCTCAGACCTGCACAGAGTCCATTCCTATTGCCCCTGATGTGTGTCCCTGTTGGCAGCAGCACATCCTCCAATGTGAGACCTTTTAGAAGTTTCCAGAACCTTCCAGAACCTTCCAGATCACTCCCAGCGCTCTATGTACACCTGGTGCTCGTTATCAGCTTGTCTCTCAGTGTGGTATGAATAAACGTTTATGGCCCTAGAAACATGTATGTGGAAATCCTAACCTCCAAGGAGACTGTGTGGACAAGCAGGGCCTTGGAGGGGCGGGGGGAGTGAGCCTGAGGGTGGAGCCTCATCGACCTGCTGTCTTGTGGAAGAGACTTCATGGCTCCTGTCACCTTCTGCCTGGTGAGGAGCTGGTTGTGCAGGGTGGTGAGGAGTGAGTCTCCTGATTATGAGCTATGCCATCTGTGGCATTTGTGTGGGCAACAGACATGGGCCAGGACAGCATGGGATGGAGGTCTGGGGCCCTGTGTCCCTGGAAAGAGGGCATCAGTGGTCACCAGCAGCAACCCAAGCTCACTGCCCATAGGCCCGCACTGCCACTCCCTTGAGGCCTTCTGACCATCAGCCTGCCAAGGCCAGCCCAAGACAGGAAGATAGAGGAGAGCAGCCCCGGGGGGCACTGAGCCCCCTCCCTGGCTTCCCTGAGGTGCTCCATGTTGCCCTGTCCTGCCAGGAAAGGTCATTGTGCTCACCAGGCCTCCTTTGAAACATCACCTGACACGGAATTATTGGGTCTTTTATTTTACTCAGTATCTCAAAACCTAGGAAAAGGGCTCTGATCAATAGACCGGGAGGATGATGAAAACCTATTACCGGGAAGGAAACACATGATTAGGAAGATTAAAGGATAATAAGGCTCCCAGGAAAGCATGGAGAGGCGGGCTCTCCGGAGCCCTCCAGGGCCGATGAGTCGTGTGTGGGCAGCTTCTCTTCGTCTGAGCGGGTCACGTGGCACATGGATTCACTTTTATGTGGCTTCTCTTCCACTTCGGTCTCCAAAGATGAAATCAACGTTTTCTGTCCTATGCATATGTGGATGGGAGCAAGCTTCTAGAGCCTGTAAGAATATCTGACCCGTGTGTAGAATGAGGCTCACAGGTGTTTGGGGTGACTTCTTGCCTCTCAGTGCTTGGTGATGAGGACACATGGGAACAGCACCAGTCCCAGCTACAACAATCCACACGGTGGCGTCAGTGACCCCGAGTCCTTCAGGGTGGAAGGAACAGAGTGATCGGTGACAATGCTTGTGTGCAGCATGTGTCCCTGGGCCCTCTGTCTCTGTTCTGTGTGGCTCTAACTCCAGTCTGGATGCCAGGACTCTTCTGAGGGTTGAATCCCTGCAGGACTTTGAGACCAGCCAGCCTGTGTCCTTGATGGAACTCAGGCGGCCCAAGCGGAATGCCGGCCCATCACCAGCTGGGCCCTGGACTCTCTACACCACTGCCGTGTCACCTTGTCCAGAAGGAGTCTCTGAAGTCCTGGTGGACAGCATGGGTGGGTGTAGGATGGAGGAGGAATGAGGTCTCTTACGTGTGGGAGACCACGTGGACAGACTACGTGAGAGAAGAGGACATGTGAGGGCATCCGATGGGGACACTGGCTCTGGAGACAGCAGTGAACCCCTCAGGGCACGGCGCAGGCCAAAGCCAGGCCCACGGCGGGGACTACCAACTTGGCGATTAAAGGCACAGCTTGTCAGATCAGCTGGAGTTACAGATTCCTTTGTTAGTACAAGTGTCATGGATTTTTGCTGGACTCATGTCACTAAAATGTCCTGTGGTCCATCTGAGGCTCAGCTTTCACTGGCCTCGCTGCCTTGCCCAGCTTCTGGTGGCCTCCGTGTCTGCCTGGGTCTAGGAATGGGAGTGTACCCCAGACACGGGTGGGTGGCTCAGGGCTACCGCCTGCATGGACACCGGGCTCCTGAGAACTCTCCCAGCCAGCTCCTGGCTCACCCTGCAGCAGAACTCCCAGGGGACTCATGGGCTTCCCTGGATGTCACAGAGCCTGCTGGACAAGGGAGGCTGGGCTCTGTGACCAGGTTAAGGACCTCGAGGTGGGAGGTTTCCAGGGGAACCCCGCTCTCATAGATGCTTGCATGGATCCCAAGGAGACCCTATGCTAGCTGGCCTTGGCTGTGGAGGTCATATGTGTGATGCTAACTCCTGAAAAATACCGGATGCGGTTTCCCCCTTTGAGAGGAAACCCAGCCCTCGATGCCTGGACCCCAGCTCCCTAGGAGGGGCAGCTCTGACGTCTGTAGTTCGATGTCAGCAAGGACGCGGTGACTGTTTCTGCAGCCATGGTTACTCCTGTCCTGGGAACCCCCTTTGGAGAGCTCTGCCATGTGCTTAAAGAGGCCGGGGAGTCAGTGTCCTGGCACCAGCCCCAGTCCAGGCAGTGCCAGGGTGCTCAGTTCCCCAGACACCAGAGCCCCTTGCAGGGACATCTCCTCCAGCTTGGGGACAGCCACCAGCTGAGCCACTGAGCCTGGGGTGACTCAGCAGGTGAGGCCAGAGCTGCTGTCTTCTATTCCAGGGACCCAAGAATCAGGGAGCCTGAGCCTGAGGACATTGCGGTTCAGGAGTCTGGGCTGTACCCTGCAGGACACACAGCTCATGTCTGTCCTTGGAACCCCCTGCGACTCTGTCACTGCCACTTTGCAACTGTGGAGCTTGGCCTTGGTCGTCCCAGACCTGCCTGAGGTCTTGCGATGCTCAAGGTGGAACAAAGCAGCACTCTGCCCAAAAGGGTGCCCTGCAAGATGAGGAGGTGCAGGGGAACCCAGGCCCGTGGCAGCAGTGGCGGCAGGCGGCCAACAGCTCCGCCCCCCACGGCTACTGCAGGTCAGTGCTGGCTGCAGATGCCTGCTTTGCTCAGCAGGCACTCCTGGCGGCTTTTTATGCAGAACCTGGGCCCAGGCCTCATAGGCCTTTCCAGGAGAAGTCTTTTTGAAGGCAAAATAGATTCCAGAATGATCGCTCACTAAGAGACATTCATCAGTAAGATATCCCCCATAAAACTGAAATATCATAAAATCGTACACACGTGGCCCGGAAGCTGGGCAGGAGCCATATTTTAGCTGGAACACGGGCTGCGCAGAATACCGGCGACTGCCTTTGATGAATTAGACCTTGGTTTACAGTGTTGCGTGCTTGTTGGAGGGAGTGAAATGGCCATTCCATCAACATTCGGCTGCCGGAAAGGCAGGGATAGCAGCTGCATCCTCATCAGTCACGGGCCTGATGCAAAGGCTGGCTCCAGGAAGGCCCCAGCTCAGGGCAAGGGTTTTGGAGAAAGATGGCGCCCGCGAAGCACGCTGTCACATGGGTGCCATGTACGGGGCCTCTGTGCCCGGCCCAGAACCCTGGGCCTTCCCGTCAGGCTGTCCTGGCGGGCGGAGCCTGCATGCACTGCTGTCCTGGGCTAGGGCAGCGGCATCCACTGAGCCTGAGCCCTGCGAGGTGCTGGCTGCAGCCAGAGAGGGCAGAGGGGTGGGTGTGGAGGGCAGCGGGCCTGGCACCCAGCGCTCACGGGGGACCACGTGCTTGCTCCCTCGAGAGCTCCTGGGCACCTACAGCCTAGAGCCTCCGTTCCACCTGCTGGAGAAGGAAGGTAGCCTGTGTGAAGCCACACCTGTGCGGTAGCGGCGACTGACACGCCCAGCGTGGCCTCCGCTCCTCCTTCCAGACCATCCTCAGCCTGCTCAGCAGCTGCTTCCACGCTGCAGAACTGCTCTGATGGGCCCCGGGTCGGACGGCAGCCCTGGGGCAGCGGGGACAGCGGGGTTGCGCAGGGACAGTGGCTCCGACCCACGCGGCCAGACACTGCAAGCACCTGGGAGCGTCGTCTCTGCTCTGCGGCTCTGAGCTGCGTTCTGGACACCAATAAAGTATCGATTGATAAATGTGCGCAGCGGGATCTGAGAAATGACTGCAGGCGCGGAGTAATGACTTGTTCCTGGGAAACTCGGGCCCGGAGGCGCCGTGATTTCTCACCCGGCAACGGCCCCGCTTTTGCACTTGTTCTTGGTGAGAAATAGAAACAGGTAAAGGCGGGATCAGCAGAGACCCGAAGAAATTTGATTTCGAGTGTCGAGGGGGAAAAAGGCCCCAGAGCAGAGACATGTACTCTGCAGCCTTGTGGCGTAGACACTGGGCGAGCCAGGGACCCCCTGACGCCTGCCCTTCCTTAGCTTTTGCTGGGTCTTACCCCCACACACACACCCAATGAGACCCAGCTCCTGGCTCTAGCTCAGCCTCCGCGCACCAACCCGCCAGGCCCTGCCAGGCAGGTGGTAAAGTGACCATCATAGGTTGGAGGGACTGGACAGCAGGTCCTGGATGGGGACCAGAGATACCATCCTGCTGAGTCCCAGTGCTGCCTGCGCCCCCCACTGAGTGTCAGAGCCAGCCGAGCCCAGGAAAGACCCGGGCTGACATCCCATCCTCCGCTCCAGGCTGTCACTCTCAGATAAGCTCATCTCAGGAGCCTGGAGTCCCTTTCTTTCCCTGCCGCTGACTGTCCTGGCCCCTCTGGACCTCGAGATGCTGCCTAGCTCTGCCCTTCAGTTCCTCCTGGTCCCACAGAGGTTCCCGCCCTGGAGCTCTGTGTCTCTGTCACTTGATGTCCTGTTGCTCTGTGCCTGCAAACACCACCTGTTAGAAGGGCTGCTGCCCCGAAGCTCTGAGGTGAGGGGAACGTTAGGTCTTGTGGTGAGGGAAGACACAGTCCTTGGATCCAGGTGTGACAGCGAGCTGGCCCTGAGGACTGGGGATGCTGGGATACAGGAGGCCTGGCTGGGAGCCAGGTTTTCTCCTGAGTGTATTCCTGAGAGGCTGCCCTGGCATTGGTGTTTGGCACAGCACCCTGTGGACCCTGAATGAGGGCCAGAGGGATGCCCCTGCCTGGCACCTGGTGACCCCTTCACTGGAGCACCTCCCTTCTCTGTTCCAGCCCACCACCCTGTCTGGCACCTGGCTGGCCTCCTGGGCCCATGGGATGGTGGCCTCCCTGGTCCTCACTGGGCACGGCAGCTGTTTCCACCCCTGGAGACAGTCCAAGGGGCTCTCCCTGGTCTGGGATGGGGAGGCGAGCCACGCACTTGATTCTGCAGCAGAGGGGAGAGATGCTCTAGCCCCTAGGGTAGGGTGCTGGCGTTGAATTCCTGCCCAGCACAGAGTCCGATGGCCTGCCGGAGAGGATGGGTCCTTGTGTTCCTGCCAGGGTGAGGGGCAAAGAGGGGCTTCAGGGTGGGGGTATTGGGAAGCTTGGGAGGGGTAACGACCCCCAGGCAGGTTGAAGGTCATCTTGAATAAGAGGCTTTCTGAGCAGTGTCCATGGGGCAGTCAGGCTGGCCGGGGCTTGGGGACAGCCTTGAGTGTGAGCCCGCAGACAGCTCACGGTTCTGATTTCAAGGTGGTGGAGACCTTGGGACAGGAATGGTGAGCGTGCAGGAACCCTGCTGGGCCAGCAGGCCTCTGCTAGGAAGGACACGGTAGGGAGGACCCAGGCTGGGGTCAGGGCTGCGGTCAGTCAGGGTGCCGTGGACCCACAGGTGGTGTGTGCACCCATACCTATCTCCGCAGGAGGAGGAATCTGATGCCCCGGCAGTGGTGGAGGCCACAGAGTCCTTCCCCCGGCTATCTGGCCGTGGGGAGCCTGGCTGCCCAGGGTGTAGGCCACGGGGCCTCCTGCAGCCAGAGGCAGGAGCCATCCCGGTCCAGGGCATGAGGACAGATGGGGCAAAGACCTCCCTTGCTGTGCCACATCCAGGCCTCCAGCATGCAGGCTGTTGCCACCTGGGGAGGCTGCCTGCCCCACACCCCTGACTCAACGCGGTGCCCAGAAGGAGCTCGGTACACCCACCAGATGCACACCCAGCCTGGGCACCAGAGGGCAGGCAAGATGGCAGCACGGCTGCTGCTGACAGTGGCTTCTTCAGTGTGCGTGTGGCCGTGGCTGCACAGGTATGTACATGGGAGGGTGGGGACCTGGGTCTGCGGGGAGCTGCCACGGCGCAGGCTGCCAGCTGGGCCTGGCTTCTCCTGGGCTGCTGCTCAGCCCACAGGGCTGCAGAGGGCAGGGCCCAGCAGCAGGAACGACACCGCTTGCTGCCTGCGGTACGTGCAGGTGGCAGGCTGGCCAGCTCCGGGAAGCACTCGGGCCTCAGGGGCTGCAGGCGCAGCAAGCCTGACCTTAAGGAATTTACGTGCAGGGGCCAGGCCAGGACGGGCCAGAAGTGCTGGTGGGCAGCTGCCGTACCTGAGCAGAAAGTCCTGGCTGGAGCGCAGGGAGGCCATGAGGCCTGAGATGGTCTGGGGTCTTGCGGATGGGGAGGAGCCCTGCCCAAGCACGGAAGGGCAGAGAATCTGGAGATGCGGCAGGACCGCTCTGAAAGGAAAGGAGCCGGCTCTGTTTTGCGTATTTTCCATTTTTGTTTGGGAAAAAAAGAAAGTATACAAATTACAGGCAGGTGTGCATCCTGTCTTGGTAATTTCCAAAGGATTGCTTTGAATATGATGGGCACATAAAAGATTTTAAAAGCAACTACTTTACATACGCATTATGAGCTTCTCGCAGAGCACGACGGTGTTGAGGGAGAGCCTGGCCCTCCCTGCGGCTCCGCATTGGCAGGGTAATGCCAGCGGGTAGCAGGCTGGGTTGGCAAGGACGAGAGTCGACCAAGAAGCAGAGCCGCAAGCCACTCCCGCCTTTAACGGGTACCGGCTCCGCTGTTCTGTGATTGGGCAGCGGCACGCAGAGAGGGGCCCTGGAGCCCCCTGCCACGAGGAGAGAGACATGGCAGCGGATAGGGCAACTGGCCTCTTGTCACGTCTCTGGAGGACATGGAGGGAGACCTGCGTGGCTGCGCAGCTGTGAGGAGGAGGCAGAGCTTTCTTTTTTCGGGACAATCCTCGAGCGCTTTTCAGTGGGGCTGAAGGAACAGTGGTACTTGTGTCCAGTGATGGCGAGGCTGGTGGGGACCGAACGTAGGGACCTGCAGAGTACGGAGTGAACGGGTGAGAACCAAGCCCGCCCATCTCCCTGGAGCGTGGCGGAGGCAGGGAGAGCTTGGGGTTCCTCGGTGGCCCCCTCTCAAGGTTCCTGGGGCTTGAGAGGTCGCCCAGGGCGCCTGCTTGGCCTTGCGGGCTTGCAGAGGGGACTTGAGAAGCTGCACTTCACACAGAGTTGGCTGCGTGGGCGTCATGACCAGCACATGCGTGGGAGTGTGCGGAGGCGCTGGGAACGTCGGGGCGGAGCAAAGTTTCCCCAGGTCCCAGACAGGCAGGCAGAGCCTGGCTGGCAGCGGTTTCTCCTCGGGGGACTTCTTGCGTCAGCAGCGTGATGACGCAGACGCCTCCGTGCAACCAGGAGCCCTCGCCCGGGGCGCGCTGAGACTTCACCGACGACCGTGGCGGAGGGCTCGGACCCACCCTGTGTCTCTCCTCTTCCCTCTGCGTTTGCTTTGCGTCAGTTGGTCTGTGACCACTCAGACAGGTGCGCCTCTCTCCGTGCTTTCTTCTGTGTCGCTGTTGGGTTAGCCCTGTCCCACTTGCTCACATCCAGGCATGGGACGTTTGGTGATGCGCCTGCTCAAGTAGACATCAACCCGGGACTCGGGGACCTCGACTGCTTTGTAGAGTGTCTCTTCCCCGAAGGCCGGCCACTGAGGAAGACGCCCGCAGCCTCTGCCTGCCTCTGCACCCCTTCTGGCCTCCCGGACTCCTTCTTCCTGGCCTGGTCTTTCCGGAAGCCAGGCTTCCTGTGGTGTGATTCCCAGCGCAGGACAAGTGCTATGCTATTTCCCTGATCAAGGAGGAATTATGAGCTTCCTTTTGCTTTCCATTAATACTTGCTTTCCATATTTTAAAGCTAGATTATTATGAGCATAGAAATTGGTAATTTGTTTAGCTCCTTGGGACAACGCTTATTCTTTTCATTATTTTATTTACACAAAATGTTTTTTCAGGTTTTTATTTTCAATCGACAGACCATACTGGGATTTGTCTCTGGGGTGTACTGTGACCTTTTGACACATGGACACACTATAGAATGGTTAAAACAAGGCCACCTCATGTCCACCTCACTACTACCCCTTTAGTTTTTATGCAGTAAGGTGGTTATACAGTGCCACAATGGACTGCAATTATTTGGGGACACCGTTCTGCGGACCCCCGGACCTTGGGTCCACCCCCAGGGCCTGCTGCTGTCCCCTTCCCCGAGGAAGGCTGACACCCCAGGGACTCGCCAGCCCACAGAGCTGCACCTGTGCGCTGCGTGTTTACAAACAGCCTGTCTCTCAGAAATAAATCTTTGCACTTTTCCCAGGAAATATAGTCTATAAATCACTGTGACATTTAAGATGAGATGCACCTCCTCCCGCGCCTCTGCCTCTAAGTATAGGTCCCCACGCCTGCTGCAGTGCCTGGGAGGGGGCCCACCTGGCCCTGGCTGGCTGGGGTAGGGACAGCCAAAGAGAAGATCAGTGACACCTTTAAAGGCCAGCTCTGCCAGCACAGGAGTGACCCCGCCCTGCAGTGGGGCGAGATGACGGTGTAGTGTTAAGTGGAGAGCGGCGGGGCTCCGTGTTCGTCCACACTTATATGCCCCTGTGTCTGTGGATTGCAGCCGCTTTTACATGCTGTGATGATTAACGGTACGTGTCAGGGTGGTCAGGCTAGGGCGCCTGGTCAAACACCAACCCAGATGCGGGAGGGAAGCCCCGCCCCCAACCTGCCCTGGTAGCCGGGAAAATACAGGGTCCTCCGAGCAAGTCACGTCCCAGCACTTTCTAAGTTTGAAACGCAGTCTCCTTGAGTCACTGTGTTCATCAGGCTTGACTCAAAAATCTTGCAGTCCTGCCTCTGCGTCCTAGAGCTCTGGGATTACAGGCAGGTGCACCACACCCTGCTTGGGAAGACTTGAGTTTGTTTTAGATGTGATTGGCCCTGCAGGCAGTGAACTCAGGGTTGAGCAGGCAGCTCTTTATAGTGTGGGGTGCTCTGCTGAAGGATCAGGGGAGGAGACAGGTGAGGTCATCTGTCAAAGAGGAAGGACCTCTGCTTCCAGACTCAGGAGTGTCCCAGCCACCCCTGCTGGCGCTTGCAACCCGCCGGCCAGGCCTGCAGAGCCCAGGCTTGGCCAGCTCTGCATCTCCTTAGCCAATTCCGCTGTACACATATCCTGTGGTACTGGCCCTTGGAGGTCCCTAACAGAACAGATGCCGATGCCACCGACACAGGACACAGCCGTTGCCTGCCTGGGCTGCGTTTACCGTGCACCCTGTGCTCCGGGGTGACTTGGGGTCAATGTCATAACTCACTCATTTCTACAAATATGAATGACAGACATGTGGGTGTCAGCTGACATGTCTGTGATGTGGCAGCTGAAGGAATAGCACCACACACATCTGCTCAAGGCTACAGGAGACCTGGGAAGGAAAATAGAGCAGTGCAGAGCAATGCCCACTGCACCCCTTGGCCCAGGTTTCCTCTAGACGGTTGCAGCTGCTTGGAAAGCCCTCAGTGGAGGCTCTGCCGACCTGGCGCTGCCTTCCTCGGCTCTCTAACTGGATGATGCCTCCAGAGCATCTCTGTCCATGTTCTGCTGCCCTAGCACACCAGACAGCAGGTGATCTATACAAGTGCAGGCTCCTGGGCTTGTGCTTCTAGAGGCTGGGGAGCCAAGAGGCTGGTTCTAGATCTGCCTGGCCTCTGCTGAGGGAGGGTTTGTCCTGTCTCACGACATGCAGAGGGTTACGCGATGACCCCGGCTGAAGGCTCATGCATTCAGAGCTTGGTCTCTGGGGGACTGTGGTCAGAGGTGAGGCCTGGCAGGGTGCATAGGGTCCTACGGATTCACCCATCAATGCACGAGCAGCCAAGTGAGTCAGGAGAAGGCAGTCACTGAGGAGGAGGCCTGTGGCTTGCCCTCATCCTCGGCTCTTCCGCCCTCTTCTTCTCCTTCCCTGCCTGCTTCCTGGCCACAATGAGTGGCTTTCCTCTGCCATCCCTTCTGCCGTGACATCCCAGCTGGGACGCAGGCCCACAGCCGTGGGGAAGCCGGCCGTGGAAGCCAGAGGAAGCCATTCGGGCTTTCAGCTGCAGTTCCAGCAGACACCATCTGGGCGTTGCCTTGAGCTTCTTGTGAAGCCCCCAGTGCCATCCTGGTGCTCTGCCCTGGAGAGTTTATCTGACCCTCATTCCCCTTCAACGGTACCACACCCCCAAGCACCACTAATACAGTAGTTGTAGTTGTAGTAGTAGTAGTAGTAGTAGTAGTAGTAGTAGTAGTAGTAGTATTGAGGATTGAACTCAGGACCCTGCGCTTGCCAGGCAGGCACTTATCCTACTGAGCTATCTCCCTGGGCCCACTAATGTATAAATTCGGAGTCAGGTTTCTAGCACCTGAGGAAAGGTCCCCCCAAAGGGTCATGTTCAACCCACGGTGCTGCTTAAATTCCTTTGGTTTGTATTTCTGACCCAAATATGTGCTCCTAGGACCTGGCACAGGCAGAGGGCACTCAGCTCAGTTCCTGCTGAAATTGATGCAGACTGCACAGAGCTATGGTCTTGGATTTCCCAGCCTCGACAGAGATGTAGGTCATCCTGTGTGACAATCCTTGGACAGTAGATCTGAAGCCGTGTGCCAAGGGCCTGGCGTCAGAGTCCAGAGTGCATCTGTGGGTGTCACACTGTGGAAGACGTCTCCAGAGTGGCCCGGCTGTGTCATGGGCTGAGCTTGTGCTGTCACGTGGTGGATCTGGGCCTGCAGCTGCCTGAGGGAGAGAGGGTCTAGGGGACTGTGAGTGTGGCCCTGGAGGGGTACAGGGGCTCTGTGTGGCATGGTGCCCCAGCCCGCTCGCTGGACTTCCTGTCTCTGGAGAGATGCGTGAGGGACAGAGGCAGTCTTGCTGGGACACCCGTCCAGTGCCAGTCCCAAGGACGGCGCTGCTGTGGGTTGGCTGCAGGCATGTGCTTGAGTCTGAGCCTTCATGTTTCTCCTGGCCTGGGATGCATTAGTGGTCCTGAGACCCACATTTGTAGTTGGAGAAGATGTGGAGGGGCTAGACCCTGAGGGTGGGTTCCCAGGAAGAGGGTCGGGCCTTGATGCATCAGATCTCAAGAGCTCTCCAGCCCTCCTGCTCTGGGATGAGAGCACAGCCAGCCGTGAGCCAGGACCTGGGCCTTCCTGGACACAGGGTCCTGTGGCACTCATACTTTAGATTTCCTGGCTCTCTGACTGTGAGAAACAGTTGTCATTTAAGCCATGCAGGGGTGGCCTGCTGCAGCACCAGAGGTGACCAAGATGAGGAGTCTAAGCTGGCCACCTAGGGGCTTCACACGGATAGCTGCTGTGTCTCTGTCTCCACCCCACGTGGGTGCTGAGGCCTAGCTTGCAAGGCAGCTATGCGGAGGAGAGGCTTCTGGGGGAGTGAGACTGAGAGGATGGGATCTTTGGGAGGGGACCAGCGCCCTCGTCAGGAACAGTGAGACCAGAGGCCCCGCTCTGTGTGGTGTGAGGGTAGGACTGAAAGAAAGCCAGGGAGAGAGAACTGGTCTAGTGCCACCTCGGTCTCAGATTCTGTCCTCCAGAGCTACCAGAAGTAAATTGCTGTTGCCAAAGTCTCTCAACTAGGGTAGGGACGATGAACCTTTTAGGGCTAACAAATGGTCCACTGCAGCATGTGTGGCAGCCTAGGCTCTCCGCCCTGGTCTTATAGTGTCTTGTTCTAACAGTCTTGAGGAACAGAGGTGGAACTCTGGGAAAAAAACAAAACAAAACAACAAAAAAAACACAAAGCCCAAAGGAAAATGACGGAGGGAGGGAAAGAGGCAGAGTTCAGAGGAAAAAGGCTGGATGTCAGCTCCACAGGAAGAGGCCCTGGCTGGGCAGCCCCAAGTGCTGGTCTGGTTCACAGTGCCTGCTCGCAAACGATGATCTCGGGTAGATGCTGGCAGCAGTAGAAGACTGGAGTTGCATGACAAACAACATTAGTGTAGGAATGAAGGAGTAATGAGTGCCGGCCTCAGTTCTACAGATGTGGCCAGAAAGCGGAGAATTTTAATATTTAAAAGCAATCTAAAATATTTTGCAAACAGCACAATGTGCACATGGACAGTATTTATCAGAATTAAAATGAGAGGCATGAGGTGATTGGATGAATGGAAGATCAACACAGCTTGCAGGACTTAGTAAGTAATAAGACCTGAGAAGTATTTTAGGAAAAGATGAATGTAGAACGGTTACCAGAGGAAAACACGGTCACAGGTGACATTATCAGAGAAACAAAAAGTTTAAAGGTGGAAACATTTCTAAAAGAAAGAAAATTATGAAAGACCTTCAAAGTCCCTTATTATGATACAGACAGAAGATTGGAAAAGAAGATTCAAGACATGGACATTTGGAGCTGCAGGGTCAGAAATCAAAGCATGAGACAGAAGAAAATTCTGCAATCAATATTAAAACAAAATGAAATGCAAAAAAGGTTAAAAAATGAAAATATACAAAAAATTTAAAAATGAAATGAAACTTGTTGAAATAAAGAGACTGAGATATTGGAAGACAACAGACAATTTAGACCATTTTAGAAAGTTTACCCAGAATAGTTTACACTAAAAAACAATTCTAGTCAAACTTCTGGGCTTTTGGCTGAAAGAAAACTCACTGAACATCCACGCAAGGAAGCCACGAATTTCCCAGCAGAAGGGAAGGAGGCCGCTGCCACAGCTGATGAGTCTTTGTCCTGGAAGACGCCGGAACACACTGAAAGTGCTCAGGAAAGGGTGACAAGAGCCAGATGGTCAGACCACAAAGAGACAGTCCCATAAAACCTGAGCGATGCTGTCCCTGTCCACCCCACCCTGGTGTCCACAGGACAATGGAGAGGTAGGGTGGCAGGCCTGGCGGCCATGGCCGAGGGGACTCTGCAGAGGCAGCAGGGCACGGACATCGCTGGGACACTAGCCACCTACAGCCGGAGCCGCCACGCTCATGGTGGTGGCGGAGGACGTGAGCAGCAGCAGTCTGAGATGCAGCTCTGGAGAAGTGAGGCCTGGTCACCAGGGGCTCGGAGCAGGCCCAGGTGGAAGGTCAGAGGCAGGCCTGACGCATCCACTAGGACAGGGGCTCAAGCCCTGCTGGGTGCCCAGAGGTAATCAGACATGGAGGGAACAAATTATGCCTGGCACGAAGGAAAAGGGGCGTGTGTGTGTGCACATGTGTGTGACATAACTGTGACATATATGCATGCCCCACAGCTATATAGTGTGGCAGAGTGAAGACAAAGAAGTTGATTTGATGGGCAAACAATACAGAGACAGTTTTCATGCAGCTAAGACATGTGATTTCTACAACTGATCTTAGCCAAAAGGCGGAGAAGCGATGACATGTGATTTCTAATAAGTCAGAATTCAAAGCTTCCCACACACCCTGCCCCCAAACTCTCTCCTTCTTGGCCGCCTGCAGAGCCTAACCCAAAACCACAGATCAGGTCCACTTTGACCTGCATGGGCAACCATGGAAACTCTCCTTTGTTAACACTGAAGGCCCCCCACAGACCAGGCAGCGCTGCCAAGGTTAGCTCTCCCACAGCTGTTCCACCCCCCACCCCACCTACCTGTTACCTGGCTGTTCCAGCCTCTGATCACCCTCCCTGAGAGATCCTATAAAGTCTCCTGCCCCCCTTGGTTTGCTGCTTAGTCTGCTAGACAGCCAGCCTGCTAGATGCCCCCAATAAATCTCACTTTAGAATGCCTGGCCTGGATGATTGCACGGGTTTGGCCTAACAATTTCGGACTATTTTGTTTTTTTGAACTTTTGTTTGTCTGTTTATTTATTTATTTATTTATTGTTATGGCCGGCTCAGCCTGCCCTGAGGGCAGGGCTGGCGCAGCATGTGGTGCCAGGGATCGAACTGTAGTCACTGCAGCCGCCCAAGCTTTCCTAAGCAGGCACTTTAGACCACTGAGCCATGCTGCCAGGCCCCAATTTCGGACTGTTGAACCAAGTGAAACCCACCCAGGTGATGCAATGTGCATAAGATTCGCCCGAAATAGAGATGGTAAGAAATGAAAGGCAAGCGCAGATGAAGTTATGCCAGGGAAACGGAAAGCGAAAAGTAAACCACGCAGCCATAAATGAAGCCTTTCTCTCTAAGTAGACAGCGTGAGTGGCGCCAACCAGCGTCAGAAGAGACTTGGAAGGAGGCACTGTGGCAGGGCGGGGCTGGAATCCACAGCGCAGGGGCCGCAGGCGCGAGCGTGCTCACACCCAAACATTCCCAGGACACAGGAGCAACTCCCACATGGCGGAAGTTTTAAGTGGTGCAGGAGAAACGGGAAGACTAGCCCCGCCACAGGAGAATCCACCACTCCCCTCTCCATCAGGAAAGCTGCCATTAGGAAGGAGATAGAAGGCTTCTGTGACAAGACCAATGAGGCAGAGCTCACAAATAATATATTGATCTCTGAACTCTGGTAATTGAGAATGCATCTTCTTTTTAAAAGTACGTGAAACATCTCCCAAATTGACCATATCTTATGCTGCAAAGAGAATCTCATTAAATCCAAAGCATGGAAATAATACAACCAGAATCCTCTTACCACGAACAATAAAACTAGACTTTAATTGTTGGCATTAACAAGTAGAAAGACTTGCCCACCCGACATGCTAGTAAGTAAATCTTGGAACAAAAGCAAAATAAAGACAATACTCCAGAATTTCATGAAAATAATAATGAAAACCCTAAATACAAGAATCTACATAATATCATTAGAATAGTTGTGGCAGAACAAATTTTGGGTTTTAATGAGAATGTGTATTATTAAAGAGGGAAAGACAAAAAATAAATGGATTAATATTCTGTGCACAAAAAATAGAAAAGGAGCAACAAAGTACTCCTGAAGAAAGCTGAGAGCAGAAGCGCAGCGTGACTCGACCCTGAGGAGTCAGAGGAAAGCAGCCCCAGTAAGAAATGCGTCAGAAGCCTGGTCCCCAGCCCAGCTGCGCGGTGGTCTGATAAACGCTTCTCATTGGGGGAGGAGAAAGAAATCACAAGTATGTAAAATTAGACGCAACAACGAGTGAACTGAGTTGCCAGACTGCCTTATATACAGAGTCCACCTAAACAAACACGTACACATTTCAGGAAAAGAAAAATAGCACAATGTTTTTTCAACTAATGGTCCTTATATGGGAACTCTGCAGGATGTCATGTATCACAGAATGCCCACTCTACCGCTGTCTCTTGGAGAAGAAATTGGGGGTGCATATAGCAACATCTGTGACCAAGAGTACCCAAGCAGGGGCTGGCCATACTCGTCACAGTGTGGGTGGTCATGGCCACCACACCAAGAACCTCTTGTAATTGCAGAGGGCACAGGTAATGCATATTCACCTCAGGCTGTCTCGGCAAACGTATTACGCCCTCCACGCTGCCCCTGCACCACCAAGGGAGCCTCAGTGAACCACGTAGGAGGGGAGAGACCCTACCTACTTCCTTCCTGTCACCATGGGAGTTTCCATTCAGAGGATCCCAGGGGCCTAACTCATCGCCCTGCATTATGGGATGGGCAGCCAGCATGGGCGGCACCTGGGGCAAGGCCACCAACTTGTCCAGAGGAACATAGGGCGAGTCCACTCTACCAAGGGAATGCACTTTGCATACAAACTCCTGACTTACAATTGGTCCTGTCATATAACTACAAACTTTGCTTCTGCAGTCTAAACTACAAACTCAAGAGTTAACCACAGTTTCTCACTTCGTAAATTGTGCATGATGTTATCATTATTGCTAATTGCACTACCATAGCTAGGATGTCACATCTGCTGTATTCAGTTGTTCTCACTTGTGTAACAATACTGAGAAGGTCTGGGGGTAATAACCTCACCATACCCTACACTGAACGACTGGGGGCTGAGCCAAACAGAAACCAACATCTCACTCTCAATTAATTCAGAAGGTGGGATCTTGGGATAGACACAAGCCAAGAATCTTCTACACACAGATGATATACCTGAAGAGCTGACGTTTTCCTAGAGAGGCCTTGGTGCTGGTAGAGCAGCTACCTACTACCCAAACTCACAAGGATTATCACAGAAACAAAATTAAAAAAAAAAAAAAAGAAACAAAATGTCAAGGCAAAGGAACAAAATGTAGGTACTGATGATTTTCTGATTTTCCAGAGGATCTGTAAGGGTTTTAACTCTTTCATTCCTTATTGGATGAATGTGAGGTTTTCCTTTTCTTTCCTTTTTTTATAAGGTTAGCTAGGAATTTATCAATCTTGTTTATTCGCTCAAAAAACTAACTCTTCATTAACTCTTTGTATTGTTTTCTTAGTCTCCATTGTGTTAATGTGTGCTCTGATCTTTATAATTCCCTTCCTTCTTTGGGCTTCGGGCTTGACATTCTCTTCTTTTTCTAGAAGCTTCAGGTACAGCATAAAGTTGTTTGTTTGGGCTTGTTCCATTTTCCCGATTTGAGAATTTACTAGTATAACGTTCTCCCTGGGGACTGATTTCATTGCATCCCACAGGTTCTGGTAAGTTGTTTGCATTCTTGTTTGACTGTAGATACTGTGTAATTTCTTCTTTGATTTCTTTTGTCATCCACTGATTGCTTGGAGGGTATTACTTAATTTCTGTGTTTTAATGGAGTTTTTGTAGTTTTTATTGTCAGTAATTTCCAGTTTTAGGGCATTAAGGTCAGGTAATATGCATGGAATAACTTTAATTTCTTTACATTTACTTAAGCGTGTACTGTGGGGCTAGCATAGAGTCTATTTTAGAGAACAGGGCAGCAGAGAGCAACAGCTCTCAGGGCAGCAGAGCAACAGTACCAGTCTGTCTCTCTGTCTCTCTTTATATTACCTTCAGGCTCTCCGCCTTAGGATATCCGCCCCAGAACACACCCATAGTCTCTGCTGTACTCAGACTGATAATCCCATCAGTATTAAAACACAATTCCAGGGACCATGTATCAAGTCTCAATCGATAGAAGCCATGCCCCATGATTGCATGAGGCTTTGGGGTGACAACTAGACATAAACCATAACAGGAAACAACTAAAAACCATACTCATGAGTGAAATAAATCAGACTCCCATGTGTGGACATTGTATTGTCTCCCTAGCATAAGAATCTGAAAAAGCAAAGGAGATGCAAAAGGTACAATAGATTCTGGGAAAGGGGAACAAATGAACTGCTCAGAAGGAAAGAACGACTGGGATGGGGGAAAGGAGAAAGGAAGGAAGATGTATGGTAGTTAAGGTAGTTGTACTACTAATGTCTATTGGTCCACAGAAGGAAACAGTTAATTCTTGTCGTTTGCTCAGTCTTACCCGCCTATGCCTGATAATGTGAGCCACTACTTTGCAGATAATAATAGGCACTGTATTAGCTATTGTTCATCTCCTATCATCTTGCTTTGTAATTCTGAATTACTTTTTTTTTATTCTCAAATAAAAGATAATACTAAAACATCTACCCAAGTTTTTCTTTTCTGAAAGTGTCTACATTTCTTGGTGGATGCTTTGTCTTGCTTACTAACCTTCCTCCAGGGCCCACCTCACTCCTGCCTCTTGAGCAGGCCGCCCGCTCTGTGGGTGCCCCTGGAGGTGGAACATGGCGATGTCGCTGGGCCAGAGGACGGCATACCAGTGTGGCCCCTGGCCTCTGTCTTTGTCTCTCAGTGCCTACATTCAGAACTGAGGAACCAGGGCTGTCCATGAGGAATGACCCCCAAAGGCAGTTCCGGAGTTGAAGGAGCAGGGCTCAGCCCTGAGACACAAACCATCTGGGTAGCTCCTGTGTTGAAAGAGCCCATAGTCCATGTGAGGGTGCCAGGGAAGAGGAAGGAGGGCTCACCCCTTCCTGGGGTGACACAGTGCAGTCAGAAGCCCCAGCTCCCCGTGCGGAGGCAGCAAGGAGCCTCTGGGGACCAAGACAGCGATTGCTCAAGGCCTGAACTCCTCAGGAGATGAGAGATATTGGCAGGGTTGGTCCACTCCTTCTGCCCCCCAGTCACGACCCACCTGTTCTGGAGCTGAAACAGAGGACTTAACGTGTCGTAAGCTCAGACAGGCTTCCAGGGTTGTAAGAAGACCCTGGCCCTGCACAGGACCATGATATCCGTGGCCACCTATGGTGGACAGTGGACGTCAGTTCTGATTGTGCGGGAAGCAGATGAAGCTGCAGCTGCTGAAGTGAGAGGCCACGAGAAACAGGCGTCTCAGGCCTGCGGAATGCAGTGTGGAGTGGAAGGTGTAGTGGGGGGAGCGGGCTCACGGAGGGCAGAGGGACCCGTGTGGCGACCAGGACCTAAGGACAGACTGCTGGAAGTGACCAGTGGCCAGATGAGGGAGCAGCGACAGTGGTGGATGGGACTTGATGGAGTCCGGGGTGAAAGCCATCCAGGTCGGCAGGACATGTAAGCCTGCAGATGTGAGGAGCTGGGGGAGACAGCACAACCAGAATAAACTGAAAATATAACAGAGTGCCTGGTCTAATTTCTACATTTTATATCAAAATTAACTTGCAGTGGGACATGGACTTGAATGTAAAGCTGAAAAATTTGCAGAGGAAATACAGGAAAACATAGAGCCTATGGCTGGACAGGGCGCTCTTAACTTGACACCAGCAACATAATGCATCGTGGGAGTGTTATGGTTTATGTCTAGTTGTCCCCCCAAAGCCTCATGTAATCGCTGGGACGGGGACTTCTATAGATTGAGTCTTGACTCATGAGTCACTGGGATTATGTGTTTTAGTACTGTGGGATTATCGGTCTGAGTAGGGCTGGGACCATGGGTGTGGCCTAGGGCGGATATCCTAAGGCAGAGAGCCTGATAGGAATATAAAGAGAGACAGAGACAGACTAGAGCTGTTGCTCTCTGCTGCCCTGTTTGGTTGGCTGCCTCTGTCGCCATTTTGTTGCTGTTCTGCCGCCATGAACTGCTGCTCTCCGCCATGTGCCACTCAGCCTTGGATCTAGCCGAGAATGGACTGAAGCCTCCACAAACTATGCGCTAAACAAACCTTTCCTTCCTTCATTTTGAGTGTCAGGCATTTGTCCCAGCAACGAGTAAAAAGTAACTAAGACAGGGAGGAAACTCAGAAGTTCATTGTCCTTAAATTAAACACTGCTGCTTTATTGGAGACTGTTCTGAGAACGTGTAAAAAAGATACAAAGTGGGGAAACTGTGTGTAAAGTGCCTATCTGACAGAGAGCTGTTATGGAGAACATATTAGAATTTCTCAGGATTTCGTATCAACTCCCCAACAGGCCCAAGCTAAGAGGAGCAATCTCACCGGAGAGATGGAGATGAGAAACAAACACCGAGGGGCGCTGAGCACCGCTCTCCACTGGGGACACCTATGACCGGCACAAGGAGAACTCTCCACATTCCCACCAAAGGCTGCGGTAGAAATGCTGAGGTGAGGAAATGCTGGCCTGGGGGAGACCCACAGTCACCCAGGCGTCCCGGAGGGGTGCACAGCCACTCTGGGAAACAGCTTGGCAGGGCTGTAGGCCAGAGCTGTCACTGCTCCGTGGCTCAGTGCTCTCGCCGCTGCGTGTCTGGGCTCGTACCGTGCCCGTGTAGGACCACCGAAAGCACTCCAGCTGTCACAGCTGCCCACCCATGCACACGGCCTTGGAGGGGGAGCCATTAAATAGACGGGGTCCTTCATTCCCAGCCTTGGAATCCTACCCAACCAAGAAAGCCTCTGGGCTGTGGGCCATGTCGTGACCCAGGTGGGCCTCCAGGAATTAGGGGGGCAATGGAAGGCCCCTCTCCAGGCGTCTACACTGTCAAGACTCTCGTGAAACACGGCTGGGCTGACACAGTTACCAAGGTCAAGGGCAGAGGTGTGGTTGCCAGTGTGCGGGAAGGCAGAGGTAAAGGCCAGAGGAGCCAGGGGTCACAGCCACAGGGAGAGGCCCGAGGAGCCCGCGAGCAATGCAGAAGCTGCACTTTGAGCCCGCACACACATGCCATGCATGCCCCACTGTCTTAGTGACTTTCCCCAGCTGCTGCAACAAAATACCCAACGCAAAGTTCAAGGGGGAGAGCTTTATTCAGCTCACAATTTTTTTTTTAATTTAATTTAATTTTGGAAAGTAAAAGCAAAGCAGGAACAAAAGCCAGAAACAAATAAAAACAAATATGTACAGTAGTACATATGTTACAGATCTCCAAAGTAAGAATAGCTGGTTCACGGTGGTTGGCATGTTGTCTACTTTGTCGTCAAATCTGTTAGCTCACAATCTGTAGGGGGTTTCAACCCATACTCCGCTGGCTCCAAGGCAGAGGGGCATGGCAGAAGGCCAAGCTTGTGTAACAGAGAAGATAGCAGAGAGAGAGAGAGAGAGACAGACAGACAGACAGACAGAGAGGGAGACAGAAAGATGGAAAGAGAGACAGAGAGAAGAGACAGAGAAAGAGAGAGAGGAGAGACAGAGAGAGATAGAGAGGGCTCTTTCCATGCCTCATCTGTATCCTGTCTACCCACCCTGAGGCAGGGCAGCACTTACAACTTAATTCTCAGCATTGGGTCAGGAATTAATTGCAAGCTCCTGATTCAGCCACCTCTGAAAAGCCCACCCCCTGACTGCATGAGGCCTTGGGAGACACACAGACACGGACCACACAGGTTTATGTGTGAATGCCGCATCCACAGCTTTACTCACACCACACACGCAGACACACACACACACAGACACACACACACACCCACACACACACCCCTCCAAAGAATGAGCATTAAAAGAATCACTCATCAGTTATATGGGGCAAACTATGAAACTCTTTCAGTGACCCTAAAATAAACTTGAACAAAGGAGAAGTAGGTAGTAACAAGCAAGTTCATCTCCCTAAAATGTTTCATTAAATTTAAAATTACCTTAGGTAACCAGGCACGGGGATGTGCTCTGGGCTTTCTAGCACTCTGGAGGCTGAGGCAGGAGGATGTCAAGTTCCAGTCTACCCTGGGCAATCCTGCAATTTAGCAAGATTGTGTCAAAATAAAAATATAAGAACAGAGTTCAGGCTATCATGAAGGGACACAGCTCAGTGCCAAGACCCTGGGCTCAGCACTGGGATTGAATGACCTTAATCAAAAGGTGCCTTTTGCCCTGGATCTGAATTACCTAGCCTTGTCTCACAGAAAGGAACAAATTGGCAAGAATAGCTCCAAGCAACAGCTAACCTTGAGCGAAAACCACGGGAAACAAGCTGTGTGGAATCCTTCTCAAGAAGAGGCTGCAGGAGACCGGTCTGACAAAGCAGGAACGGCGCGGAGAGGTGAGGGGCCACTCCACCGCAAGGAAGCGGAGTGCGAGGAGGCAGCGCCATCTCAACCCTTCCCGAGGACAGCCACCAGTGAAGGCACGCGAGACCCGCAAGGGACTGGCAGGGCCGGGGATCCGTGACACAGGTGCTTCACGCACATCCGCAGTGTGGCTGCTGGGGATGCAAAATGGCTTCTCCCCAGAGAGGACCCTGCCACGTCCAGCAGAGCTGTTTCTAGGCCTCGGACACCCCGGTGACTACACTTCTGGAATCTGCCCTGAGAAGCCATGGCGTGGGCACCGAGGGGCTGCTGGAAGCCTGGGGATCCGCTGAGAAGCACGCAGGGGCCCGGCTCCAGGGTCCTCCTCCCACACAGCACCCACGTGGGCTTTGGGTGTGCAAAGCGCTCCAAAGAGAAATCTTGGACCCGGCAGTGGTCTAAATCTTGGCTCAGTGGTATAAAGCGCCTGCTTAGGAAAGCTTAGGCAGCTGCAGGAACCGTGGTTCGATCCCTGGCACCACATGCTGCGCCAGCCCTGCCCTCAGGGCAGGATGAGCCGACCATAAAAACAAACAAACAAACAAACAAACAAACAAAAAGTTCTAAAACAAGAAAAAAAAAAGAGAGAGAGAAATCTTTTGTCTTTGCTTGAAGAAGAAAACTCAAATGGAAGAAAGTTCGGATCCTGTAAAGTTCCCATGGCCCAGGTCACCTTTGTGATACTACAGGAAGTGTACACTACCTCCATGTACTTGAGAGAACAGAGAACCATGTACTGAAACCATGCATAGAGAAAGAGGTACGCAGAAGGCCACCAGGAGGGAACAAACTGGTTTTGAAAAGGCTTTGCCGGTGCTGCCTGAGACCTTGGCAGGTACCTGGATGCAATTTGGGCTCCTGCTCCTAAGAGAGATAAATCAGACTCTGTGTAGACGCCAGAGGGTCCCCCTGGTGCGAGAAGCTGAAAGAGTAAGGTCCAAAGTGCACAGTAGGCACTGTGAAACTGGAAGAGATTTTTCAAAAGGAGAAAGGAACCAGGGTGGGAGACAGGGGAACGGGAGGAAGGGAGAAGGGGAAAATATAAGACAGCTTCTCTAAATTCACTGAAAAGAAAGGTGTGAGCTGTTGCCATTCAGAGAAGTTGGTTCTTTTCCTTAGGGATGCACAGAAATCCTTCCTTTGGGCCAATAGCTTTTTATTCTATTTATTTACTTTTTTAATTTTTTGAGACAGAGTCTCACCGTGCAGAGCAAGCTGGCGTTGAGCTCACTTAGGTGGCCCAGGCTGGCCTGACTTCCACACGATCTCCTGCCTCAGCCTCCTGAGATCTGGGGTTGCAGGCATGCCCACCACACCTGGTGCTAAGTCAGCAATGGTCACCAAGCACCCTGGACGTCTGGAGCATGTTTCTGCCCATGTCTTGTGCCCTGAGTAACTCCTTTGAAGATAACAGCATGCAGCGTAGTAACTTTGTTATTTTCCTATTATTTTGCTTTGAAATTTTATGTTTTCCATGAAACAAAAATAAATGGCTGTTAAACAACTGAATCAACAAGGAACACATGAAAGTGCCCCGAAAAGGGAATTTCTTAGTGTAGCGGCAACTGAAGTGAACGCAGGGCCTCAGTGCGTGTCCAGTGGGGACAGCAATACAAGGCCACACTCTACGTGGCTTTAGGGAGGGGCTCGGTGGTGGCCAGAGCTGGTAGAGGATGCATCAAGGACAGGACAAGCAGTGCGTACTGTAGCAGGGTGACCTCAGCACACTGTCCCTCAGGGTCTTCTGTGGACACCGGTGTGAGGGTGCTCAGGGCCAGGGGTCAAAGGTGAGGGTGAGGGTGAAGGCTTGCCCTTGAGCAAGGTATCCCTTCAACACAACCCACACACAGTGCCCATGGTGGTTGTGCCACATCCTTCAGGGAAAACGGCCCTTTCTAGCCAGAGCCCAGGCCCGGCGTGTGCGTGAGACCTTCCACCTGCTCGCCCAAGCCGTGTGTGTTTCCTAAGCTCACTATAAACATGTGTGCTCTCTTGGTCCCTAAAACACATGCGCAGAAGTCATGGAATCCTGCGCCTGACATGGAGCAGAGGAGCTGGGAGATGCAGTGTGTGGAACCTGAGCTGTCTGTCACCACGGGCGAAGGGCAGCCCCCGAGCCCCTGGCTTCCTCCCCCTCCCCTGTGGTGGCTTCGCTGTGCATACAGGCTGTACCAGAGGCCCGGGACGCATGGGCTGACAGGCCCTGTCCATCACCCACTCTGTGGTGCCCCGGGGAATGCTTGTCTCCCCTCTTTGCCAAAGAGCAGCCGCATGGAAGAGTGGTCTGCCTTAACACTGTCCGGTTCCAACAGGAGGAGCCTGGGTGACCACCAGGCACTGCCCCTCGCGGGCACAGTGGCCCCAGGGCCCAGCAGTCTGGTGGAGCCAGCAGGAGGTGGTGCGGAGCTTCTCAAGCGGAGCTGTCCAGTTGCAGCCAGGCTGAGAGGAGAGGGGAGTGAGGACAGGGCTGCTGGGGTGGGAGCCCGGGCTCTGCCTCCTGGGTGAGGCTGTCTCTCTGTATGCTGAAGGGGACAGTGAGCGTGGTGGGGGTGGGGACTGCACCTCCAGAGTCCTGGCAGTCATCTCAGGCACACCCTGTCACCCAGCCTCGTGGCTCATCTGTGCACCGGTAACACAAAAGGCACCTCCAAGGCTGCTGAGAACCTTAAGCCCATTTCCGGCTCCCTGTTTCCGAGGAAGGGTGCCTCTGTTAGCCCAAGGGGTAGCTGTTTCAGCACAGTGGGTGGGGTGTTTGCTGCTGGATGCAGGCTTTGCTAGTCATGCCTGGGCAGCGAGGACTCCTCTAGGCAAGGGAGGAAGGAGCAGGGTAAGCTGTTCTTGAAGGACCTCCCAGGGCTGTGTCAGCGGGGCAGTGCGCACCAGGAGGGGATGGGTAGGGCCTGAGTTGTGCATTTGGGCTTTGTGGTGGGAGGAAAGAGGTTGCAGTTGAGGTGAGGGAGTTTGGACAGAACATGACATACAGCTGGGTGCACCGAGGTCTTAAGCGTGGAAGTCGTGTGTGTAGTGGAGAGGGCGCTGTACCGTGGCAGCTTCCCAGAGGCTCCTACAGAGGCCCAAGGACCAGGGAGGCCCGGCCTGCTGCAGAACAAGAAGGTGACACAAGGAAGCAGAGACTCTGCAGGGCATGGAGCCTGGGGGATCTAGGTTACAGGGCTGGTGTGGCCGATGGCAATCCCAGGGGCTCCGGTGTTGGGTTGTATGAGTCCGTGGGACCCAAGCAGGACCCTCCTGCAGAGGGAAGGCCGGGTGCTTCTGGGTTGCAGGGTGGGCCAGGACTACAGGCAGCAGACAGGAAGAAAAGCAGGGCCTTGGCAGCAAATGCAGCAGGCTGGGAAGGTGCCGAGTGCAGGTCAGGAAGGCTGCAGAGGAGGTCGCTTGGACTCCCAGGATGCCTTGTGCAAGGAGGCCTCCCTGAGGGCCCCGGTGGGTGGGGCAGTGTGGCCTCCAGCTAGGTTGTGTTGATTCTGAGCTGCCCTTTCCTCATACAGTGCATGGCCCTCCTGGAGATTAGGTCCACTCAGTGCCCAGGCCTTGAATACTCCCTGGATGACCCCAAAGGATAGTGCACAGGGCGAGCTGGGGAGGGCTGTACTCAAAGTTGCAGATGGTGGTGCAGCCTTTGCAGGGACATTCATGGAAGGCCATCTCCTGGAGGGGCGACACCAGCAGGGCTGGAATAGGAGCTGAGTGCAAGGGTTTGCCCTGCCCAAGAGGGCAGGGGTTTCCTCTGTCACTGCAGCAGGCCGCAGCTTTCACTGCTTTGGCAAATTGAGGGTGAGTTGGGGCACTGCCAGGGCTGGCGCACATCGGACACCTGGGTCCATCCTCCAGTTTGTGCTATTTAGTTCTGAAAGAGTCACATCGCAAAACTTTATTTGAAATAAACAAATAAAAATCATCTACTGCTTGTCTGTAGGAATTAAAGGTAACCTGTAAAACATGCTTGGCACAGGATTGGTTGTCTAGTTACAGATGGCTACAAATAGTGGTACTGTTGGTGGTGATGGTGACAGGGGTGGCGGTGATGGTGACAGGGGTGGTGGTGTGGTGGTGGTGGTGGTGGGGATGGTGATAGGGGTGGTGGTGGTGTGGTAGTGATGGTAGTGGTGGTGGTGATAGGGGTGGTGGTGGTGGGGATGCCGGCGGTTACAACGGTCGTAGAGATGACAGTGATGTAGCAGCATTGGGGAAATTCATGGTGAACAGTCTCTATGGAGTTTTCGATACGTGCCAGTGGCTGTACTCCAAGGTCTGCTTATACATCTTAGCTAAGAACATAAGTTCGACTTTTACTTTTATGGGTTCGTTTAAATTTTTATTAGAAAAAATACATTGAAAAAGTATGAATAACTTTTTATGAGAATTTCAAATATCTTTGGAAAAGCAAAGCTCACCAGAGATCAATTAGAGATCTGTCCCCACCACCTGGAGAGTTGGCAAAATCAAGTCAGCGTGCCACAGGGTGTGCTTTCACTTATCGAGGGATGTGTGTGCGTGTGCATGCATGCACATGCACAAGTGCAAGCTCCCAGGTGTGCGCTCCATGGCGCACACCTGCGCTCAGAGCCAGGTGCAAGCGCTCCTTGCAGGTGGGTGCCTTGGATCCTCGATCTGCCTGGAAGCCCTCCTTCCTCAGCTTTTTGCTTCCTCTGCCTGGCAGGGAGGAGAGAGGGGGCCTCTTTCTGCTCCAGGAGGACAATTTGAAACAGCGCTGGCAGAACAAAACCCTGGCCTAATACCTTTCCCAAAAGCATATTGCTTTTTGTAGCTGCAGCAGCTGGGAATCCAACAGTTATTCCCCAGACAGCCGAGCCAGGCCCGGCTATTTTTAGCCCGCATCACACCTAAGAATCTGTGCAGAGGAGACGCAGTGCCAGGCCGACATGCTCCTCCTTCCTCCAGAGCCGCGTAGCCTCGCGCAGAAGCAGCAGCCTGCCTGTGTGTTTTCTTCATGTATCAGATTCCAGCAACAATGTGCCATTCTCTCTGAATTCTTTTCAAGTGTCTGGTACACATTCGTGCCTCCTGATAGCTATTATTACAGCGTCCAACTCAGTCCGATGCCAGATGACAGGATGAGAGCTAGAGAAAAGGTCACCATCACACATCCCTAACTTTGTAGGCAGAATCACACCGCGTCTGGATGTCTGAGCGTGCTCTCTTGTTTGACTGCACTTTCAGTTTTCCCTGAGATGTTTGGCATCAAGGAGAGTAGTCACACTCCAAATAACATTAGCAGGGGCAAGTGTGAAAGCTCTCACGCTATAAAGTAAAAAACACCAGCACTTTTGAAATGTAGCCACTGTAGTTTTCCTGGGGCTAAGATACGCTTGATTATAAATGTTTGTTTTGGTTAATTCTATCACATTCATGATCAATGCCAACACCATCACCACCATCACTATCACTAGGACTACCATCATGGCGGCCACCACCACCGCCGCCATCACCACCGCCACCACCACCACCATCACTGCCAACATTATCATCATTTTGTCACCACCATCTAACCAAAACCAACTATGCTCCATGGTAAAAGAGTGCAACAGCACACCCTGAGTGCGTGTGGACTGTCCATGCCTCAGGCCTCCACAGAAGAGCAGCTCATCAGGAGCTAAGAGCTCAGAGTTAAGCAAGCTGAGTGTCTGGGCGTGCATGACTGTGGCTGGGACATCGTGGCTCACTAGCTGCTGTGAGGGCCTGCATGGGAGCCTGGCTCTTTTTGGATGGGCATGTGGTGGGGGAGAAGCCTGAGTTGCAGAGTCACTTTGAGCTTTAACATTCTCGCTGCACAGTAAAAACTTTCTGAGTTTTGTTTTCTCAGTGAGCTGGTAAGTGAAGCCATACTCTTCCTATGCTGCTGCAAGGATTGATGAGGACAGAGCAGAAAGGCAGTGGTCGGTGTCCTGCAGCTGGGCTCTGGTGGAGGCCACAGAGGAGACTCCAGGGGTGAGACAAGCAGACCTGGGAGAGTGTCCGAGCCTAGTCCTGGTGGCATCAGCCCGGGGGTGGGGGGTGAGGTCTGACTCATCTGTCTTGGTCTTACCGCTGGAAGCCCCTCGTGGCTGTTGTCAGCTTGGGCAGGCCAGGCTGAGAGGAGGCCCAACCCTGAGCTGCCTGAGCTGCCGGGGACCACACCGCTGCCCTGGGCAGGCCAGTCGGCCCATCCGTAGGGCCTGGAGGCAGCAGCTGTGCATGGATGGAAAGCAGGGCGAGAAGGAGGTGTGCAGGCGAAGGACCAAGGCCGGAGTCCTGAGGAGCAGACAGGGGCAGGATGCTGGCCCGAGCATCCTTTCTCCTGTCCTCAGCTTGGCCCCTTTGCCCGCAGTAGAGTGAGGCTGGCTGTCGATAGCCACATGAAGCAGCACCTGTATTCATTGCCTAGAGTTAAGGAGCGAGCAGCTCTCCCTGGAGACTCAGGACGCCTAAGTGGAACATGGTGGCTGGCCAGGGAACACGTGTGGCCGCAGGAGCCCCTCCTGCTGTGGCCTCCTGCTCCTCCATGAGGATGATGTACAGCATTAAAGTTGTGTGCCATAGCAGAGAGAGAGGAAGACACTGGTCGGGGTGAGGCTGCTACTACCAGTGCCGGCACAGACTCACACACGCGCCCGCCTTGGCTCCCTGAGGTGCCTGCACTGCTTGTGCTTCAGGTGTTTCTGCCCATCCTGGGTGAGTGGCTCAGGACCCCCCCACCCCACAAGCACCCCTGGAAACAGAGCACTCTGACTGTGCCCGCTCTGATGGATTCTGATGTGTGCCATTTCTACTCCATGCCTGCTAGACACAGGCCCATGGACAGGGTCCTGCTGAGGTGGCTCGGGAAGAAGTGAAGCCTATTAGAGTCTAGACCCAAAGTGACCCTGCACTCTGGTTAGGGTTGCATCAGGTCAGGCCATGTGGGTCCTCTGAGCAAGGGGTGCTCTGCAGCACTGTGGCCAGTTCCTGGGCCCCGAGGCCAGGCAGCTGGACGTAGGCTCCTCTTCTGACAGCTCTCTTCTACTCCCCGTCGCATCTTCAGAACCTTCTTCTCTCTCCTCCTCCTCACCTTTCTCCTCCTTCCTCTCCATCCTCAGCGCCTTCCGCTCTTCTTCCTCCTCAGATCTCCACCACCTGCCCGCCTGCTCGCCTCCCTCTGGCTATGCGCATTTCAACAGTTCAACAACAGACTTTTTGCTCACTTAATTAAACTGGTGGCAAAAATATCCCCCAGGAAGTTGCTACAAGCTGGTGGCCACGGTCTGGTGGAGATGAGGAGAGGGCTCTGCTTCCAAGGGGTGTGGCAAAGAGGGACTTGTGTGGCCCCAAGATGCCAGAGCTGGGAGAGGCCAGCCCCAGAGACGGCTGAGCCCTGCTGTACCCCGCGCACCTAGCCACGGTCACGGAACTCATTTTAATTCCAGCCAAACTCAGCTGCGAGACGGGACCTGACTGAGATCCTGACCGTGGGTTGTGCTCCTGGTGTGCTCTCGGCTCTGTCCCCGCCTCAACCTGGGGATAAGCACCGTTATCTCCACATCGACCTGATGTGCTGTCCCCAAGTTGAAATGGAACACACCTGGCTGCTCCCATTCATCAAGGGCAGGCTGCCACACGGCAGGCAGAAAGCTGGCGGGAACCGGCAGGGGAGAAGGTTAGGGAAGGGCGCACTGTACGGGGGTGGACAGAGGAACGAGGTTGCGTTAGTGAGGTTGAGCTCGTCTTGATGCAGGACCCAGGAATAGGTGTGTAGTGTACCTCTTGGAGGTTAGGTTCACGTGGAATGGGGTGCCTTGGGCTGCGGTGCGCATTACAGATTGCATCGGGATGTCCCCCACGAGCCTCGCATGCACACAGATGCGGCTTAGGAGTGGGATTGGGTCATGGGGGACCTGTAGCTGACTTGATGCTGGGAGCTGGGGTCTCTTGGAGGTGGGTCCCTGGGACAGGAGCTGAAGGCTGCCTCTCCCTCTCCGCCTCTCCCTTCTCTCTCTGCTTCCTGTCAGCCATGCTGTGGGCAGATCTCCTTCGCCAGGCCCTTCCACATCTCTTCCTCCCTCAGAGCTGCCAACTGCAGAGTGAGAGCATCAGTCCAAACAAACCTGTCCTCCTGCAGCCCGCAGCTACTGGAACCGTGTCCCAGCAGTGAGGAGGTGACGGAGGCCATGGCTTCCCCACTCGGGCGGCCAGCGAGGCTGCTTTGGACGACCCTGGGTGGCATCTGGAAGAAGCCAGGTGGCTTAGACCCAAGTCCAGTTTGGACGGCCCAGCCTCCGAGTCCATCATGTGGCTGAAGTTTTATGATTCCAAATCAAGAAGGAGGACAGAGCGTAGGCCCACTTCACGCTCGGAGGCGCTGAGAGTGGCTTTCTTACCAAATTACTCCACTTCTAATCTCGCGGTGTAAATGGGCTTCTAACACCGCTTATCAGGGAGGCCTAATTTAATTTCACTGTCTGATGAAGATGATGTCTCGATGGCCTCTATGTTCTCGCGGAATTTACTGCACTTGCTGTAAGTGTCTTCCGATATTACATCTGCAGGTGCTTTCGGGGGCGCACACCGCAGAGCGTCAAGGTTGAGAGTTAAAGGTGGCGTCTGCTACCAGGCCACAGACGGGGCTCTGCTACCTTGGCCGTCGCCCGCTGTCTCACGGAAAGCGTCCCTACTTGACGGGAGCCAGGCAAAGCGAGCCGGGTTGCTTGTGGACTTGCTCCAAAGCCACAGGCGACTCTAGGGCCCTAACCGGGAAAGAAGGGATTGTGGTCCGATACCTACGTGCTAGGAAGTCGCGCTCCATGCCTTCCACATCCGCTGGTGCCAGACCATCGCCCTGCCGTGGTGACATGGCACTGCATTTCCAAACCGAGCCCCAGGACCTTGACTTCTGTCAGCACCTCTGCCTTCCCTGGGTAGGCTGCTCTCGGCCTCCTCTCCACCTGCAGGGGAGGAGCCTGTGGAGAGACTGGAAGTGACGTGGGTCTGCAAAGCTCCTCCACAGCTGTTCAAATGCCACTCTCTCTGCAAGGTGCCAGGTGTCCCTCAGGGTCGGCAGCCACAGTGCTGGTGGCGAAGGCTTCCGGCCTGCCTTCTCCCTGCCACGCTGGTCCATCAGTCCCTTTCAGCATCCTGCAGTTTCTGGAATCCTGTGTGCAGCGCAGGTCCACACTCCACCTGTCTGGCTGAGGCCGTGTTGAGTCAGCAAAGATGCCTTTGGAGACCCAGCAGCTGCTCAGGGGCATAACCAGGAGCCTCACTGGCACTGCAGAGCGGAGGGCCAGGTGGGCCCAGTGGCAGGCAGATGCCAACTCAGGCAGGGAGTACTATGGGCAGGGTAGGCGGTGAGGGCCGGGCACAGGCTGGGGTGCTGGGGCCCAGAGCGTCTCTCTGGGATGGGTGTGCTCCTGTGGTGTTCCGGAGCAGCTGCTTGGAGGGGGCATCGAGCCACGGCTCACACATGTCCTGGAGGTCATTTGAGGTGGTGTGGCCAGAAGTCATACAGCAGAACAGACCAGGTGGGTGCAGAGGCGTGAGCTCCGTAGGTCCATGCTGCCACGCTGTTCGCCATGGTGTCTCTGCTCTGGGTTCCACGGACCACAGACTGTGTTCCCTGAGGCCATGAGCTGAATGGAGCCTCTCTTTCTTTAAACCGTGGGCATCAGATACTGAGCCTCAGCGTGGTGGGCGGACTGACAGACTCCTGTTTGTCCATTCTGTTCTATCAGGTACTTATTTCTTGTTTATTACAGAGGCAGTTCATACAAATGCAGCAGAGCCAGCACACACACACACACACACACACACACACACACACACACACACACACACTACTGCCGCCACCACTGCCACCTACCTCTCTTCTACTCCCTGAGCGCTCCTGTATTCTTCCTCCTCCAGAGATCTGTCAGCACACACACAAAGGGTAGAGGCATGGTAAAGAAAACAGCCTTCTTTTTATTTTTTTACGCATTTAGTAGAAGGTCTCACCACACAGATCAGACGCATAGTGATCCTCCTGTTTTCAGCCTCCCAAGTGCTGGGAGTATAGGCGTGCACCACCACACTGGGTCTCAGTGCATCTTGGGGCTGGGGGCTGGCATGCATGCTGGGATCGAAGCCCGGTCCTTGCATCTCCCTATGCAGGTGTTGTAGCCCACTGGACTACCTAGCCAGCCCAAGAGGCATTCTTTAGCATCTGTGCTCTTAAGTGTCTTAACTACCAAAATGGATTCAGCAGCCTTCAGGGGTCTCTCAGCATCTTTGGAAGCCGTCGTACAACCCTTTCAGTTTTCTTCAGTTCACACAGTGAGTTCTGCTGTTTGATCTTCGAATATTGAACCGTGACTGAATTCTGGGAACAAGTGCCACAGCCTTGTGGGGAGTGGTTCTTTATTCTTATCACTGGTCACTGCCAATCCTTAGGGATTTCCTGGGACCTTTTATGCCAATACTGTACTCATAAATGAGGTTGGTCTCTGCTTTTGTGTACATTCCTGATAGGTTGTGTTTTTTTTTTTTTTTATGGCCGGCTCAGCCTACGCTGGGGGTGGGGCTGGCATGGCATGTGGTGCCGGGGATTGAACCACGGTCCCTGAGGTTGCCCTAGCTTTCCTAAACAGGCACTTTAGACCACTGAACTATCTTGCTGGCCCTATTGTGTACATTCCTTACTGCACTGGTTGTCACTATAATTCCATCTTCCTAAAAATAATCCAGATGTTTCCTTCATGTTCTGTGTCAGCGAGATCAGGCAGCCAGCCCTGGTATTCTTCCTTCAGGGGACTTCAGAATTTGTCTTTGAGACTATCTGGACCTGGTCTGTCTGTCTGTCTGAATCTATTATCCATCATTATAATCCTTCCTTCCATCATCAGCTTAACCCTTACCTTTTGAGCCCCGTCCTATGGAAATGCTAGGCCAGGATACTTCTGCCCTCCGGCTTCTGGCTCTTCCTCCCTCAGCTGTATTGGTTATACTGTTTCTCTGCCATTGTGACTCACAATATTTGCCTCCTGTGATAGCGCCGTGACTCTTGTTTATATCGTGGTCTTAAAACAGCAGTGCGAGAGTCAGTCCTCATGGGGATCGTTCATTTATTTTTTTCCTCCTTTTCTGTAGCAAAGCTCTATTTCTTTAGCAGTTCCATGGTCAAACACACTTTTGTCTTTGTCTGATCGCGGGCGTGGGTGCAGAGCAGAATCAGCAGCCTTTGAAGATTCTGGCTTCTCTGCCTCCTGGGAGTGGATAATTGCTCAGAGACAGCTGAGGCTTGGTAGGATTTGGGGTTCTCCTAGTGTTTGCTATCCTCCACCACCACCCCTGTCCCTGAATGCTCAAAGCTTCTTCGTGCTAGCTGGTGGTTTGCCAGGATCTCCCTAGGCACAGCCTGCTTCAGGCCATCCTTCTTGGGATAGGCCAAGACTTTCCATGCTGCGATTCAAGTTTGTTCTTTTTGGGCAAGTGTTTCTGGAGTCCTTTGTGCGTGTGTGCGCGCGCATGTACGTGCACATGCGTCTGCGTGCTCTGCCCCCTCCAACCCCTCTGCAGCATCCGCACACGTGCCCAGATCCACGCTAGAGCATGAGGCTCCGGCAGCTGGGTCTCACCCGCCTTCCCTCTCTCGTTTTCCCTTCAGTTGTGTCCCCCATGCTGCTGGCTGACTGGTGGCAGAGGCTCCCTTCTGCCCAGCACAGGCCCCATAGCCCCTGTTCCTCCTGGCTTCTGCATTCCACCCCGAAGTTCCACAAGAGAGGTCTGCTTAGGTGACCCGACCCACGGGTCAGCACATGGGTTCTCACCTGGGGAAGGAGCGAGACACGAGAAAAGGAGACAAGACAGGATTCTGATCAAGTCTCGTTTACTGAAGAAGTGAACGGGGTTTAAGTAAGGGTAGCAGGGGAAACGGAACCTGCGTCAGCGGTTACCTTGCAACCAGGGGAGGACTTGAAATGGGCAGGGTGTAGGAAAATAGAAACCTAACTAGAGGCTATCGCGAGAGGAGGCTGTCGCAAGATGATGATGTCATTACAAAATGGACGCCAGCAGTTTGGGCTCCCACACTTAGGATCCTGGCATCTTAGGGCACTCTTCCCCTGCCCTTTGCTGCCTCTGTCCCTTCCCCTCTTTTCTCTGTCATTCTCTATGTCTCTCCCACTGGGCCCCATCCTGTGTGATGTGCGTCCTGTTGGAAAGGCACCCACTCACCCCGATTTGCCCTTGGCTTTCCTGGGTGCAGCAGCGCCAGCCTGAACCAGCCAGCCTGGACAGAGTGGAAGCTGGCCGCCTGAGGGCAGGACGCCCGGCCCAGCCCAGTGAGCCTCCAGGGAGGCTGTGGAGGCCCAAGCACAAGGCTGCTTGGTGCCTGTCATCCTCAGGAGGGAGCCAGGAGCTGGGCCCAGCTCTTCCTAGGGACTCACAGGCTTCAGAGCTCCAATCTTAATCTGTTTGTTTCTCCTCCTTCTTCTCCTAAGTTGATAAATTTTCTCTTTTTTAGTAGGAAAACTAATTCTTACAGCTGCACCTGTCTGCCTTTCTAAATTAGCAGCACCCACATGCTTGACAATATTTTTGGTACTTAGAACAAGCTGGGTTGGGGAGATAGCTCAGTGGCACAGTGCCTGTCTGCCTGCCAAGCTCAGGTCCTGCGTTTGAGTCCCAGTACCAAAAAACAGAACAAACAAGAGACAGGTTTTACATGAAAGCATCCTCTTAATTTTTTTAAAAAATATTTGCTATTATTTGTCATTTTTAAAACTCCACTGGCTGGGGGTGGTGGCACACGCCTATAATCCCAGCACTTGGGAGGCTGAGGCAGGAGGATCAGTGAGAGTTTGAGACCAACCTGGACTTCGAAAGTGAGCTCAAGGCCAGCTTGAACTGCACAGCAAGACCCTGTCTCAAAAAGACAAAAATAAATAAAATATAAAATAAAATAAAGCTCCACAGGTTGCCAACACTCTCTGGTAAGTGGGTACCCTCCGTTGGGACACAGAGGTGGGTTGAGAGACGCTGGCTCTGGGGTACCTCGGATAACCACACAGGGTTCTGATCCTCTGGCTTCTTTCCTGCCACAGGGCATGCATGGGGTGGGGCGGGAAGGCAGAGGATCTGCCCATGGCAGCAGTGACAAGGGCGACTGGTGCCAAAGGTGAGAAGCGTCCCCATGTCCCCAGAGCTGGGCTTCACCCTTCACCCTCGGTGAAACCTGGCTGGCATGTGAGGGAGCTTCCAGGACTCTGAGCTGCGTGCTCTGAAGGCCTCTGTGCAGCCCGGAGTAGTGAGGCAGCTGGAGCAGGGCAGACCCTCTGTGACAGCCCAGGACAGGGCTGAGAAAGGGCCTACATTATTCCAGGACAGCAGGGCTCTGCACCATCTCTGGGTGTCCGCACGTGGCTTTGTTAAAGAAGGAGCTGCCCATGGCAGGAAGCCCACCTCAGGCCACTCGTGAGCAGGAGCTGCTAGGAACCAGATGCCATTGCAGTTCATCGCTGTAAGCCATGGGGTCCGAGACTGGCTGGGAGTACTTTCAAAAGCTTCATTGGTTTGTTTTCCTTTTGTAACCAGCTGTGGGGCTCGGAGCTGAGGCAGGAACACTGCCATGCACAAGCAGAATCCCCCGACACCCTGGCAGTGCACTGTCACCTTCATGACCCAGAGGCAAACCCCGTGGCTGTTCAGTCTCCGGCATGCCCCACTGCTCGGCCAGCTGGACTCATATATCCAGATGTGTGAGGTGTGGGCGGGCAGCAGCAGGGCCAGAGAGGCTAAGCACTGTCTCCCAGGAAGGCAGTGGATTCGGGGATAAAGGCCCCAGCCTGTGAAAGCCACACAGCTGCTGTATGGTCAGAAGGGCTTAACACAGGCAGGGTTGCTGGGGGAAGTGGGGTCAGTGAGACCCAGGCCACGCCAGCTCCATAAACAAAGCACCCATTCTGTTTGGGGTGGAAGGTCAGCAGTCTTGTAAAACACTGTGTGCAGGCGTGCTGGCCTGGAAATGCAGGTGAGGGGTGGGAATTTAGTTTGAGGGAGTCCCCCATGGAAGGGCATTCCTCACTTCTAGGGTCCGTGCTGCTGTCCTTGGTGCTGGGGGGACACAGCTGGTGGTCACATAGGGACAAAAGCAAATGAATGCTGCAGGCCAGCTTGGGGCTGGGTGGGTACAGGGAGAGGGAGGATGGGAGGCCCCAGCTCACAGAGATCCAGGGGCATTGTGGATTGGAGTTGTGGCTGGGAATGGAGCTGGGGGCCCCTCGGGGCCACTGACGTAGATTGCCACGGCCCTGAGTGTACCCCATGTCCCTTTCTAGCAATGCTACAAATGCTATAAAACTCACACTCTGATGCCCGTCCCATGACCTAAGGCAGCCAGACCTTTCTGGGGACATACAGCTGACCCCTGAAGGACTCCCAGGGGTGCCTGCACATGTGGACATCATGTCCTCTGGGTGTCACTGGTGTGGGTGCCAAGGCGTGCAGGCAGCCTGAGGCCTCTCCCTCCTTCCCCTTTTGGGTGCCTTCCCCTGACCTACTTAGATGAGCTTTCTGTCCACACTGTTCCATCAGGAGTTTGGGGACCCCACAGACCTCCGAGCTGGGTCAGAGCGCTGGTGGCCGAGGAGTCCGTTCTCTGCACGTGGCCCCGCACAGTGAGCTCTGGGCTGTCTGAGCAGGGTTCGCCCCTCTGTGTCATGGTAGACTTGGGCTAGGACAGTGACCCAGGTGATGCCTTAGCAGAACGCAGCTCCAGTCCTTCCAGAACGGTGAGGGCTGGAGCAGGTTCTCCCGGAGAGGCTCCTCAGGGTGATTGATGGACAGCTGCAGCTGGGGACACCATCTAGGGATTCTGCCCCCTGGTGGTATGACTGATATGTCTCAGTTCACCCCAAACTCCAAGAGGGCTCCTTCCTCAAGGAGCAGGAATTGAGACTGTGCTCGCCAGTGGGCAGGGCAGGCCTGTCTTTGATGGGTGACATGCTGCCTTTGTGGGCCTCTTTCTGCGAATATTGCTGGCCCCAATGTGCATTTGGGTACAGAACCTCCACTTAGAACCTGGCTTAGGCATCTTGTTGTCTAGCAGAACTGGTGAGGGCTGTTGGGAGTCAGGGTCCAGGAAAACAGAACGTGCTAGAACTCCGGAGAAGGGCACTTCATACCGGGCCGGGTGCTCCTCAGGGATTGGCACAGCAGAGAAACAGGCTGGAGGAAGGCGAGAAAGGGGCTTTATTTTCTTTGAGGACACAGGAGAGAACATGGGGAAGGAATTCTGTAGATTAGAATAAAGGGAGGCTGAGCTTTTATGGGCTTGGAGTGGCTGTTTAGATATACCTGGGGGGACTGATCAGGGAGGGACCTTCCTGAGGCAGCGGGAAGGGTGAAGGTCCCGGGCTGAGCTGGAGAAGAGCAGGGAGGTGGTCCTGGGAAGATGGGCTTTTGTCTTAAGGGCATCGGCAATATTCGATGACCACCATGATGATTTTAGCAGTTCATGCTAGGGGCAGAACTTGTCACTCAGAGGGTGGGAGGGTGGAGCTCTGCAGCTCAGAAGAGTCCTCTGGCTCACAGGAGCTTCTGGGGCCCAAGAGGGCATTTCCAGAAGCCAATGCATCCATGAGGACACAGGGGCTCCCCCTACCCCGGCCAGTGGCCCTTCTCCCAGGAGACCCTTCCATCTGCTCGCCAAGCTCACAGGCTGGTGGCATTCCACAGCCATCAGAGGCACAGTGGGCATGGCTACAGAGGGTGGCTGCCAGACCTTGCCAGACACCAGCAGGAGATCCAGCCAGCATGAGGACTGGACCTCCACACAGGGAGCCCCGCCCTTGGGTGTCAGTGTGTGCAAGGAAGTGGTTCCCCAGCTTTCTAAGGTGTCCAAGGATAGGGCTGGAGTCCAGGGGCTTAAATGCCCAGAAGGCAAAGGGCAGGGGCACGCAGCTTCCTGGAATCAATAGCTGTCTCCACTAGGGCGGCCATGACTGTGGTGGAGGCGCTCCTGTCTCATAGCCCCTGAGGGTGGGAGTCCAGCGACCAGGCCAGCAGGTGCTCTGTCTGCCTCCTGGTCTGTAGAGAGCACCACCTCCTGACACCACCACGTGGGCAAAGGGGGCCCTATGTCCACAGCCTTTTACACCCCAGCAATCAGGACCCTGCCCACACCCAGAAAGCAATGAAGACATGGACCACCGTGGCCCACACACACCTTCGAGGCTTCCCCGCCCCACCTGTCGCCTATGCTGGTCCAGGTGGCTGTGGGCACTGTCGGGATGACCACATAGACCTTCTTTGGGCAACCCACTCATTACAGCCGCGGTGACTTGGGGCCCGCTGCTCCCCTAGTTGGCACCCAGATGCCCTGTTTCTGATGCTGCCCCAGGAAGCAGAGTTGAAGGCGGGTCTCCAAGTTGCCACAGATCTCTAGCTGGCCACCCATGAGGGTCACATCTCACAGACAGGGCCAACCTTCACTCCCTGGAACTCAGGAGCCACCAGTGCTGGAACTGCCCCCTGCGTGAGCAGGGGTGAGGGCGGGAAGGGTGACAGTGCAGTGCCTACATTACCTTCCTCGCTTGCCCAGAAAAAAGAAAAGCAAGAGGCAGAGCCGTGGGCAGAGAGGAAGAGAATAGGAGTCAGGCTGATGAAGCCTGAACAGGGTAGTGGGTATCAGTGGACTGCTTGGTGTTTCCTGGCGGCACTCACACGTCAAGGAGCTCCACTACCACACTGCACGAGTGGACGTTGGCTTTTGCTACGTTGCCTCTGAATTCTGTTGTGTCAATTCTGTAGTATTTTTTGCGCACTTTAGCATGCAGCTGTTAAGGTGCATGTCTAGATGTCCCCCGAAGTTTTGTCGCAAGTGCACGTGAATGTAGAGTTGGTGCCCAATGCCCGGTTCAGTGCTGGGATTCAGGGTGCTGGGACCGGGCTGGGTGACGGCTGGGTCAGCCCACTGACTGGCTTGGCGCTACTCTGGCCCCAGCAGCCTGGATAAGGTGGAAGGGGCGGAGGGGCTGCCTCCCTTGGCTCTTGCTGCTATTGCTTTCTTCCACCGCCATGAACCGTGGCCCCTGGGTGGCCCCTCTGCCACGTGTCACTGCCTTGGAGCCCACCGACTGTGGACTGAAACTCCACAGCTGTGAGCTAAGTAAACCTTTTCCCCTTTACCTCTGGGTGTCCGGTGTTTTCTCTCAGCAATGAGAAAAGTAAATAAGACAACAATTGCTTTCTCTTGGTTCCTAAGGACCTCGCTTATGCTGGGAAGTAAATAAACATTTACCTTTCGTTCTGCTAGAAGTTATGCTGCCCAGAGGTGTCATGCTTTTACTTTAGTTTTTTTCCTGTTAGCAGTTTTGAGCTGTTTGTTTTGCCACATGATGAGTTAGGCTTCAAAAGCCGGGCGTGGTGGCGCATGCCTGGGATACCAGCACTCGGGAGGCTGAGGCAGGAGGTTCCTTGCAAGTCCGGGACCAGCCTGGCCTACAAAGTGAGCTCAAGACCAGCCTGGGCTGTTCAGCGAGACCCTGATTCAAAAAGACCAAAAGAAAAGAAAGGAATTTAGCTTTATTTCTGTCTCGATGGTCACTATCCAGTTTCCTTGTTGGTCATTTACAAATAGCTATTTCCCTCGCCTGGAGTTCTGGGAGGACTTACACCTGCTTCTGGGAGTGGTGTTCCTCTGGACACTGTCCTGCTCCCCAGACCCCAGAGTCCCATCACTGTTTTGAGCAGAGATCCATCCTTGTGGCTTGGTGTGGAAAAATCTCCTCTCCATCATCTTCCCTCCTCTGTGGGCTTCTGTTCCTGCTGTCTCTTTTCCTAGGCAGGTGTGAGTCTACACGGCCATGGCCACACTGCAGAGGCTGCCCAGGGAGGCTCTGGGGGGGACCTGGGGTGTGAGAGTGAAAGTGGTCTGGAGTCACCTAGCTCCTCCGTGCTTTTTGAGTATGTGAGAAGTTTTGGGAGACAGCTGGTGCAAGAAGCCCCAGGCCGCAGGCTTGGGGACACCCCCTCGCTGTCCTCTAGGTCTTCTGCCTGCTGGAGCTGACCCCTGGGCACGGCCTGGGTGCCCTTTGTGAGTCAGCGCGGGGTAATCCTCACAGCTGGCAGGGTGTGGTCTTCCTTCTGCTTTGAAGGTCAGTGACATTTAGAAAGCAGAATTGCCACGTCAGCAAATGACCTAACGCCTGGGCCAGTGTTACACCAGGTGGCGGTAGGGCAGGGTAGGGCAGGGTAGGGCAGTGTAGGGCAGGGTAGGGAAGGGCAGGGCAGGGCAGGGCAGACCTCCCTCCTCACCCTGGCCCCGGCTCCTCTCCCTCCCCTGCTGTGCCTCAGTTTCCTCACGGAAACGCCAGGGCCCGATGCTAGCAGCTCCCACTCCCACTCAGCTGCTTGCTGCAGATCTCGGTGTACCGGCTCTCCACTTGCTGCGACAGTCCTTGCCTCTGCAGAGGACATCTGTCTGTCTTCCCGGACTTATTCCCACACCATCACCCCTCCCCCACCCCCAATTTCCACCCCACCCTCTTCTCTTTCCTGGGAGACTGACAGAGGAGCAGGCTTTGAAGAGGGAAGCTGCGGGTCTCCCCAGGACAGGATTCCTCATTCTGAGCTATTCTTACCCATGATGATTGCTGAGGTGAGGCTGAGTGATGGGGCTGGCGATCTTCTTGATTTGTATTAACTTTTCTTCTTTTCATTTTGAAGTGGGTATCAGGTAGCAGGTCTGCCTCAGAAGGGTGGGGTGTGCTTTACCTGGGACGAGATGAAGTTCGCTCTGGGAAGACTGCTGCACCTGAGCAGCTCGCAGCTCTCAGCTGAAAGATTGGCTTCCCATCCCCTGCAGGCTCTAATCATTGCTATGCAAATTCCACAGAAAAGAACAGCAGGAGGCCCAGAGGCTGGAAATCAGCGGCATTCAGAAGGCAGAGATGTCCCCTTCCTGAATTAGAAAGCCAGGGTCCAGGCTCCACCCTAACAGTTCCCACCTGGAGCAAGAGGACAACTCCCCCACCTGTCCTGAGCACCCGGACCTGGTGGGCCCTGGTGAGCGGTCAACAGGACACCTGTGCACTGCTCACTCCTGGCTGACTCAGCAGGGCAGAAGCTCAAGCTGGCCCAGGCCATGCCTGGCCTCCCAGGAAGGAGCTGGCCAAGGGCAAGGTTTGCCTGGGTCACCTGGAAGCGCCCCTCCCAGTCCCTTCCAGCCAGATAGGGAGCCTGTGCTGCACCAGCCCCATAAATAATTATGAGGCCCGGATGATTTCATGCCATCAGCTGGCCTGGGCCTCGGCTGCTTCCTGACAGACCTAACTCTGATTTTGACAGTGGGGTCTCTGCCTTGATTTTGAATTTCACATCGTTAATACTTTTCTAACGTTAGCTCCATGGAGTGTGGACGGTCACAGATTTGTCTGGCAGCATGTGTGTGAGAATTAGAGACTCAGAGATCTGGGAGAGGCATTGGGCATTGTCCAGGCTTCTCTCTCCACCGGCAGCTAGGGAAACCGAGGCCCAGGGAGCGGACTGTGTGAGCTTGGGTTCACTTGGAGACTTAGTGATTGACTTTCAACTTCTAAAAGCTGTACATGTGAGAGCCATGCAGGTCCTCCTGTCAGGATTCCACTCTTTCACTCATCCATCCATCCATCCATCCAACCATCCATCCATCTATCTATCCACCACCAACCTGTCTGTCCATCCATCCATCTGCCCATCATCCATCCATCATCAACATCAATCATCTGGCCATCCATCATCTGTCTATCATCCATCCAATCGATCTCTGAAGTGCTGAGTTAGTGGTCCACAAAACTGGAGAAGGAATTCTTAGAAACAAGGGAGGTTAAGAGCAGGAAATTTTAGCCAGGCATGGTGTCACACACCTGTAATCCCAGCACTTGGGAGGCTGAGGCAGGAGGATCAGTGCAAGTTTGAGACCAACCTGGGCTACAAAAATGAGCTCAAGGCCAGCCCGAGCTGCATAGCAAGACCCTGTCTCAAAAAGAAAAAAAAAAAAAGAAAAAAAAAAAAAAAAGAGTAGGAAATTTTACTATGGGAGAGAGAGCCCCTGCCTGAGAAAAGAAGGGGCTCCAGTGGGCTGCCAGAGACCCCACTTTCCAGAGGAAGTTTCCTGGGGTAAACTATGGTGGGTGCAAAATCACCAAGAGGGTGCAAGGTGGGATAAACTATGTTCAGCCAGTAAGATTTACAAGAACAGCTGCTTAGGAAATAACGATCCAATGGGGAAGCAGGTCACACAAGTGACCATGGAAAGAACAAGAGGTTGTCAGGAACGGTTGGGTCCAAGAGTCTTGGTCCCCCCAAGGTGATGGACACCTCTCTAGACTTTTTTGGACCAGGTGTTACCACGTATCTTATCCCTGGGGAGGCATGCAGGCCTGGTCATTCCTTCTGCATCTTGAGGTCTGGGCTCCAGCAGGTGTGCCTCGGGCCACTGCTGTACTGTTTTTTATCTCTTGTACTGCCTCGTGGACCTCCTAGACCTGTGTGACTGCCTGCAACATTTCTACCTAACCTAGCTGTCTGTAACACAACCGTCTATCACCCAGGAGGGTCACGCCATCAATAAGACTGAACTGGGTCGCTGTGGTGGCAGGAAACTGTAGGAAGCCCTTGTGTGCTAGCAGGGCTGGGGTGGGCGTACCGGACCTGCAGGTGGGGCGCAGTGGGATGCCCTTGGGTGGAAGGGCAGAGGTGGCCGACTGCACTGAGCACAGCTGGGTGAAGCACCTGTGAAAGAGACCTCGGAGGGGCCCAGGAATTCCACGTCTTGGGGCCAGGGCTGACCTGGGCTAGGGGCCAGCGGGGGAGGGGTCTAACTCCTACAAGGTATGAGTACATGAGCATCCAGCCTGAGCCCTCCTTAGCGAGGCCTGGCAAGTGAGGGCACCGGAAACGGATCCGGACAACACTTTGAGGACAGACACTGGGGGAGCAAATTTGAGAGAGATGCTGCTGCCACAGAGCTGGCAGGACAGCTGCCTCCAGAGGGTTACCTGCCCCACCACCCAGAAATCCCTTCCTTCTCCCTGTGAAGGACCTAGAGATTAACAAGCCATTTTGGAACCAGGTCCCTAATCAATAGCAAAGGGAAAGGCAAACAAAGGTGCTGATTCATGCCTGCCCGCTGATAGACAATGGGCCCTGACCTTGAAAGGATCCTTTTGTCTGTTTTCCAAGTTTTAGGCCTTTTCTTTGAAACTGAGGAAAGCTCTCCACCCCAGGGTCCTGTTCAGGAGTTCCTCTGCCTCCACGCTGGGACAGTGGGGACACTGCAGGCTTGCTGAGCCTCCCCTTGCTCACCACAGGACAGATGGCCATCCCCGGTGGCAAAGCACAAGCCTGTCCTGCAGACTCACCAAGCTGCCACACTCGGAGTACCTGGCCTGTCTGAAACTGAGGCATGCCCTCTGGGATCAGAACCGCATTTAGAGATTGATCAGGGAGGACCCAGCTCCACAGCTGCTTGGAGCTACAGGATGGGAGCACAAACTACAGAGAGGGTAGGATGGGCCTGGCCGCAGAGGGCACGGGTTGACGCTGGCAGTGCGGCTGGTGGTGCTCTTGCACCTGGAGCCTCTATGGCAGGGACCTGGGCTGCTGGAACAGGCCTCGGGGTTTGTCACTACCTCTGCCACCCAGCTCGCCTCCTTCTGTGGTCCCTCTGGTTGGCATTCCCCACCCACCTCTGCAGTATGGAAGGCAGAGGCCTCCCCTGTCTAAGAGGGCCCAGTGGGGTTCAGCTCTTGCTTCTTGGAGGAACTGGGCCTGGCCTCTGCTTTCCGTGCTGAGATCCAAAGAAGACAGGATGACGAGAGACCAAGGCCATAGCCCTCAGTTCTGAGGGACCGAGGTGTGTGGCCGTTCTGAGCCACAGTGCAGCCCGGGAAGCCTGGGGCTGGTTTTGTCCCTGAGCTCAGGCACTGGCTCTGAGGATGTATTCACGGGGAAGTTCCTGAGTGAGGGACACCTAAACCCCAGCTCGTGACAGCCATTTGATGGTGATGGGACCCTACATACGGGACATGTGGAGCAGGATGGAGCATACGGGACTCCATAGGCTAGATGTCCTGGTGGCTGTGCCTATAGGACCGGCATCCTCTGAAATCAGGACCCCAGACCTCTTCTAAGCTGGGGGGGGGGTGAGGGCTGGCTGAGGCCATGGGGCTGGTCAGTAGAAGGAGCAGAGGGCTTCCCTCAGAGCAGAGCCTGCTGTGTCGGTCTTGGCTGGGGCTAGGGTCCTCTCTTGGCATGTCCCGGACAGAGGTGGGAGGGGCTCGAGCCTCCTGGTCCTGCATCCCTAGATTCACGGGCAGTGGTATGAGCCAGGGCCCTGACATCTGCAGATGCCCCAGGCCCCCACGCCCGATGGCCTGCGATCTCTCTACTGACAGCCTCTGGTTCCCAAACCTGGCTGCAGGGAGGAGTCAGGGGCATATCGCACTCTCCCGGGTGAACTCTAGGATGCCCACTGCTAACCTGCTGCATCATCCCCTGGCGGGAATGCACGACCGTTGCTTCTGCTTCAGCCCAGTGGAGGGACGCCTCGGAGTTGGAATGCAGGTGCGCTGGGCTCAGTTTTGTCTTGGCCACGTGTCTCTGAGTGACTTTGGATGGGTCACTTACCGTGGAAAGAACTCCTCTTCCCCTCTGTAAAGGAGAGATCGGCCAGTCCTTTGCAGATCTTGCATGGAGTGTGTGGGCCATGATGAGGGAGGGGCACAAGGTCCCGGGGTCCTGGCAGGAGGTAGAGTGAGGTGCAGTCGGAAGATGCCACCAGCGGAGAAGAAGCAGGACGACTGTGAGAAGGCCCTGCAGGGGAGGTGGTGCAAGCGTAGGCCCCCTCCGTGAAAATACGGCGCCGTTAGAGCACAAGGGCAGAGCTCCCGCCTGTTGGGGTGCCAGGACACCCTGAACTGAGGCTGCCTGAAATCAATGAATGGATTCTAAGGAACGGCAGAGATCAAGAGAGGAAAAACTCACTGTGTGTGTGTGTGTGTGTGTGTGTGTGTGTGTGTGTGTGTGAGCAAGAGGGAGGGAAAGACGTAAGGAGGGAGGGGAGAGAGAGAGAGATCTCAAGAAGGGGTTGTCATGGACTTTACTTCTCAGGGGAGGTTTTATGGAGCAAAATCACAAGGCGGGTACAATGTGGGTCAGCCCATAAGACTACAAGTGCAGCCGCTTGGGTAGTACCGATCCCGCAGGGAAGCGGGTCACGCAGCTAGTATGCATGCAGAGACCAAGGGCCTTCCTGGAAGGGGTGGGTCAGGAGGCCCCACTCCCCCACAGGGGTGACCCACGTCTGGGGAGACTTACTGGGCCAGGTGATGCCAATTACAGTGCACTGCTCTTCCCCTGGGAGGGCGGGAGGCCTGGGTTCCGTCCTTGCCCTGCGGCCCAGGCGCCTCTCCAGGCACGGGAGTGCTGCGTTCTCCTCTGCGCCGACTCCCTCCCACGCCTGGCCCTTTCTGGCTGCCTAGACTATTTCTGCCTCACTCTGCTGTCTGTAATGTGGTCCAGCTGCACCTTACTGTGGCGTGCGGTATTTTGGATGCCCGCTGGCCTGGACTGCAGGCTGGGTGAGGCCCAACAGGTCGATGCACTGAAGAACCTCCCGGGAGGTGCCCTGTGGCTGCAAGACCTCCTGCTCCCTTGTTCAGGAACAGGCCTAACCAGCCCTCTCCTTGGGGACTGGAGCCCAAGTGCTGCTCGGGTGCCCACTACATGCTACGCTCCTCCTCCTGCTCCTCCTCCTTCTGCTCCTCCTCCTGCTCCTCCTCCTCTTACTCCTCCTCCTCCTGCTCCTCCTCCTGCTGCTCCTCCTCCTCCTGCTCCTCCTCCTCTTCCTGCACTCTGGGCCTCTGTCGCCTCCCCCTTCAGGTATCCCTCTGTGCCCTCACCGAAGTGTCCTTTTCACTTGAGGCCCTGAGCTCCACTTTGCTCAGGGTGGACTCTGGAGCAGCCTGGTGATTGTGCATTCTGTGCCTCTCCAGCCATGGCATTGCTCTGGGAGCTGTCCTGGGCTTGGTGGCCAGCAGGAAGCTGCTGCTGGACCCCAAGGAGGGCAGGAGGTTCACCCTGAGGAGAGGCAGCCAGCAGGAGCACACGGTCACACTGCCCCCCCCCCCCCAGGTCCAAGGTCCCTGACACCGAAGGCCCAGCTTTGGGGCTGAGTTCAGTCTTGCTTCCCCGTTCCAGTCTGCCTCCTTCTTTGTCGCCTGCCGGCCTCTGCTCAGTATCCTCTGAGAACTTCATTCACCGTTTATTGGTAATTTCCGGCTTTAACCTCTGAGGTTCTGTAATCAGATGTGGCCCCAGTGTCAGGGGCCTCACCGAACCCCAAAGGTGGACTTGGACAGGGCTGACAAGTGAGAGTGCACCTGCACATGAAGGGACACCAGGAGACAGGAAATCCCAGAGGAATGAATGGTTGGTCTTAGAAAGGGGCCCAGCTCGGGCTCCCTATTCCCTCTTGAGGGGTGGACTGTCCCCTCTGTAGCTGTGTAGGACCCTGGAGGCTTTGTCCCTGAGAGGAGGAGGGGGCTAGGCCCCGGCTGCGCAGCCCTGTGTCTAGATCTGGTGAGAAGGTGGGCACTGAGGGCAGAAGCGGGCACACAGGGGGAAGTGGGAGCCCCTGCCGGGGTGCCCTGGGCTTTCTCTGCCGACTGAGCTGGACACTACCTGCCTGGTCCTCTTGCAGGCTCATGGATACCCACGTATTATGGATGGGGCCTCTGTGCTGGGGTGGAGCTCAGCGCCATGCCTGTTGGACACTGCAGGGAGAAGAGGGAGCCATCCAGAGAGGTGCCTGGCACCCCAGAGTAGGCATGGTGACTGGCCTCATTCTGAACCAGTGCCAACCCTGCCTCGACACTGTCCTCCCTGTGCCCTCTGGACAGCCCCAGAACTGTTCTTTTAGGGACTCGTGTTCTCCCTGTCCCCCTAAACCCTCTCCCTACATGTTCTGTAACTCACAGGGACACCTTGTGTGGGCCACCCCAGCACACAGAGGTGGAGCCAAGCCCGAAGCTGGGCCACAGATGGCCGGACACCAGGTGTCCCCCCAAGCCACCTTTGATGGATGTCAGCATGCACCAGAGACCCATTTCTCCTCTGCTGCAGGAGCCGGCAGCACAGGCACGTCCCCGGTACCTCGCGAGGTGCAAAGCTTCCAACGCAGCTCAGCTGGATCCCAGCTCTTGACAGATACCCATCACACAGGTGCTCTGATTGTTTTCCTCCTTCCTTGATAAGGTTTTTGAAAGTAATAAAGCAAGGAGCCCCGAGGAAGCCAGATAACGGGATTAAAGTGAAAAAGGAAACAGCAGCCCGCAATGTTTCCGATGCTCTCCGATGACCCGCAGGCAAATCCTTCCTTTTAATTGTCACTAAAGGGATTATACAATTTCCTGCTTGGATGTAAAGTGTCCTGACAAGCATGGCATAATTAAAGTGCTCTCCTGAGGGAGCTCAGGTAGGCCTCCATGGAGGCCGGGAGCCTGTGCGGGATGCCCCACCTACCTGCGCTCAGGGTAGGCTTCTGGATGGAGCCTTATCTGGAGGCAGGAGACCAAGGGGACCTGGGGCCGAGAGTGATTAAGATCCCTGGCGTTGGAAGGTTCCAGGAAGCCCCTTCCGGGGTGGAGCTGGGATACCTGTCATGCCTTGGTCAGGATGTCAGGGTGCTGTCTGGGGTTGGGCAGCTCTGGGGTGGGAGACGCGCTTCCAATGGGAGATACCCACGCTGAGCATCAGTGAGAGCCCTGCTGGTGCTCCTGATGGAGGGGACAGACCATGTGTGGGGCTCTCTCAGACAGGACACCCAGGACGGCAGCGGGTCGGACAGAGTGGGGCGGAAGGAGGGTAGAATTGGCTCCACGCTGAGGAGCGGAGATGAACACCGTGACTGAAGGATCCCCTGAGCTTCCACTGCTGCTGCAGGAAATGGCTGCAAGCCTAGCAGTTTAATGGAACGTGGATTTATTCACTTGCAGAACTGGGAGTGGCCGTGGCCCTCCTCGGGGCCACTCCCTGGCGTTTGCAACTGCTTGAGGCCACCTGTGCTTGGCGGCTTGCCCTTCTGCGCCTTCACAGTGAGCAGCGTGGCATGGTCAGGCCTCCCTGGGTCTGACCTACATCACCCCACGACTCTCACCCCTCCTGCTGTCCTCCCACAAGGACCCCTGGGATCCCATCAGAGCTGCACAGATGATCCGGAGATCCTCCTCACCTCAGATTCCTGAGCCCCACTTTCAGGGCCCCCTTGGCCATGGAAGGTCACAGCTCACAGGTTCTGAAGGCGTGTGAGCAAGTGGTCATCTCCTCAGGGCCTTCATGCGCCCAGGACCAGCAGGGAGCTGTGATCACTGCTCCTGGTGAATGACTGTGGGTGGCAGATTAGTGGACGCCATTCTGGGTGGGGCTGCAGATGATTGACATGCCAGCCAGCAAATGGGGGAAGACTCAACCTGGACATGGGCGGCAGCAACCAGTAGGCGTTTAGTCTGGATAGGCTGAAAGGGAGAAGGAAAGGGGCATCATGCTTGCAATGGAAGAGCCCCAGCATCTGCCATCATCTCTGCACATCAGTCTGTGGTTTCTTCAGCCTTCTCGTGGGGGCTTCTAGGCCTTCGGCCTTGCGCTGAGGCTGTATCCTTGCTCCCTCTTGGTCTACATCTTCCAACATTTTGTCTGAGCACCCACGGGGATCCTGGGCTTTCCAGTGTCCATGCCGCTGCTGCGGAGTCTACCGCCTCCGATTCCACAGCATGCGCCTAATAAATCCTTGTCTTCGCTGCTGTCTCATTGCTGGGGCAGTGTCCAACACTTGCGACTGTAAGGAGGGCTTTTTGGGGATCACAGTTTGTACAGGTTTCGGCCTGGTTCTAAGACAGGGCAGACTGGCAGAAAAGGAAGAGCCCCTGGCAGGCGCACGGGTCGCAGTGAGGGGTGGTGGGGGGAGGTGGACCCTTGAGGGCTCCAATCAGACTTCATCTCCCAGTTATAAATTCATGTATAAGTTTAGTGATAAATTCATTAGGGAGCTAATCTACTGATGAGAATCTGATCCAGTCGCCTCCCCAAAGCCCTGCCTGTGAAGACGGGAGGCTCTGGGAGGGCATCTAGATATAAACCACCACAATCCCCTGGCATAATTACACTTACACTTCCTATCGATCTTGTTCCCCTAGAGAAGCTCAATCAATAGGGAAGCCACTTTAGTTGTAGGGTGTCTTGAAGTTTATGCTTAAAGAGAAAGGGCCTTTCCGCTAGGGATTTTCATCTTTCAGCGGTATAAAGGACTGTCGAAAGGAAAACTCGGTTGTGTTGCAGTCTTGCAGAGTTGGATGAATCAGGCAGCTCCAGACACAGGCGACGTGGTTCTGCCAGAGATGACCGTAGGGACAGGGTCCCTGCATGGACAGCGGAGCAGGGCTAAGAGGTCAGTGGGTGCTTAGGGTGAAGCAGTAACTCTGGACAAGTCACTTTGTTACAGCGAGGAGAAAAAAGCAAAACACTTCGGAATTCCCACCCTAAGAGAGGCATCTGGCAGGGAAATCTGCCTGGTTCCCCTGAAGCTAATAACCCCAAGTAAACATGGCCATTACGCTGTTGGGATTGGCGAGACAGCAGTGGTGTCCCGTCTCCACAGGGCAGAAAGGCACTGGTGGACGGGAGGGCACTCTGTCCCCACCCACCAGGGGACCGGGCAGCGGGACCCAGGCCATGTGAAGCCGTGGTCATCGCTGCCCCAGAGCAGCTGAGCCCTCGAGTTCCTCTGTAGGCTTCAGCCATGAGTGTAGCAGAGCATGCTTCCCTTTCTAGGCCTATGACATGGCTTTGGTCTCTCTGCTGTCCTCCCAGTTGCATTCTGAAGCTTCCCCTAGTAGATGCCAACCTGGGCAAGGGCTTCTCCAGGGCAGAAGCTGCTTCTAGAAAGGACCCAAGTGCTTGCAGATGTGCAGGGCCGTTGTCCCCAGCCAGCTCTGCATGGGTATTTGGTCCTCAGCCTGAGTAAGGGTGTCCTGTCTCCCCATGAGGTGGAGGCATCACCGGCCTAGAGGCTAAGATGGAGGGAGAGGCAGAGGCAGGAGAATCTGCACCAGGCCCCCCCTCCTCCCCTGCCCTCAGGTGCCAGCAGGCGCAGCGCGACCTCAGGCTTTTGGTCTCCAGGGCACCCTGTGCCCACAGTGCCCCGAAGGGACCTGGTCTGCCGTCTGTGGGTGCCACAGCACCATGCTGGCATCTTTCTAGACCTCCAGTAGATGTCTGAGTCTCCTTTCCAGCACCTACAGCTATGGCCCTCTTGTCTGGGTCCCTGTACAGCCTGACCTGGTGACTCTGAGGACTCCGGGCAGCATGAAACTGTAGGTCCCTCCTGGGAAACAGCCCCTTACTGGCGGGCAAGCTGAAGTCCCCAGCATCCTCGTGTTGCACAAGCCCTGCGACTGTCATGGAGCAGCATGCTGCAAAGGGTTTCTACTGAAGAGTGCCCCGCAGCAGCAGCAGCAACAGCAGGAGGCTCAGGGCCTGAGCACTCATGCAGATGTCCCCTGGTCTCTGTTTCACTGCAGACTCCACATGCGGATCAGGGCCTGGTATTCCCAGCCCCCCTGCACCCACCCAAGGCTCCTTGGTACACAGGTCTGGTCTTTGCTTTATCAAAGACAAGACTGAGGCTGGCCCTGCTTCTCCTGGGGGCCCTGCCCTCCAAGGCCTCCTGGGTAACATCCCATGAGGACATGTCCCATCCAGGGTCATGTCCATCGGCTCCTCCTCCGCTGGAGCCCTGGTCTCAGGAAACTATTCTCACTGGGGCTTCCCCCTCAGCTCACTGAAGGAGCAGACACAGGTGTGGCTGACCACCTGCCTGCTCTCCGCCTCTACCTCCTTGGTCCCCAGGCTCCTGTCCATAGTGGCTCTGCAGAACCTACCTTTCCTCACCAACCATCCCGGAACGCTGGAGGATGCCCTTCCATCCAGGAGAGAGAGCAGGCTGTGCGGGTCTCTGGTGCTGCTGGCGGCCATGAAGTGGTTGTGAGACCTACTGGACGCCCAGCACTCCTCAGTGTGATGCGCACACGGCTGTGGCCAGCCCTATGTCACCTGCAGTATTCTTTCATCCCTTTCTGTTTTCACTTAGCCATTACCAGGGATTACGCTCAATCCCCTCTTACAGGGGCTGCATGGGAGCAACCCTCACTATGGTTCTGCCCATGGCTACCCAAGTAGATAGGGCTGGCCTTGGCCATGATACTGTCCTGGTGAGGAAGGGACCCGCTGCAACCCCCAAGCACTGCGGACTCTAGGTTTGGCCATATCACATATCACATACCTGTCCCGAGGTCTGCAGGGCCTCATCCTCCCCTGGAGCCCTGGAGTCCCCACCAGGCACCAAGGCAGCTCCACAGGGTCTGTCTGTCTCTCCAATGGGGAGCCAGGGCTTAAGAGACAGGATGCTCGGGAGAGCATGGTACAGAGGGCAGCCCTCAACAGGAACAGGTGTCAGGTGCCAGGAGAGGCGTGCAGAGCCGGACGGATGGGTAGGACCTCGACATTCCTTATTTACCTCCTGCCAGGTTCTGTGCTGGCCACGTCTCACAGATCCTAGACTACCACTCTGATCACTGAAAGGTTGACTCAGGAGGCACTGAAGAGCCTGGGCTTTTACAACAATTTGATTTATCAGAGTCACATATTGGAAACTACTTCCAGGAGTGGGGGTGCCACTCGCTGGGGAGAATCTGCCTAACACGAGGTGTTCTGAGTGTGAGCCCTGGCACCGCAAGCAAAGTGAAACAAAACAAAATGCAAACCTTCTTTATCCTTTTAGATTCGACTTTGATTAATGTTTGATCCCCTTTATTAACACAGATGATTAAATTCTCTTAAGTATTTAAGCGGTATCAATACACGTAATATATTTGAGTTCCTTTCCAGTTGTTGGACTAGCAAACAGACCTTCTGAGCATTTCGACAGCGCTTGTAAATCTAATAAGTTAAGCTAACAAATACAGAGCATCTTTAATTCTCTGTGTTTCAATATGCTTTGTGAACTTAGTAACAGTCTCTTGTTTCTCTCAGGAGAAGATTTCTTTTAAACAATCAGGGGCTAAAAGAGCAGTGTTTGAAGTGGGAGGTTCCAGAGAATTAATGAAGGTGATGTGCACCAGTAAAATGCTTCCCGTTACCAAGATAAAAATAACCCAGAGGGAGCTGTCCACCCACTGCCCCCCAGGGGTTCCCGCTGCCCTTCCTCCTAGCCCTATAGATTGATTCTCTTCTCTCTCTGTCTGTAAATACATGACCAAATGTTCAGGACTGCTTCTGGCTTGGCTCCTTTCCAACATCCCTATGCTACACTGCGGGCTGCAAGAGACAGAGTGCTGCTCTAAGGTTAAGGAGAGCCACGCCACCTGCTTACCCAGCAATGTGTGTGTCACTTCACAGGATGAGGTACCTTGGCCCGGGGATTTCCTTCCCTGGCCTAAGGAGTACCCAGTCTCCTTGACAACCCCTGGTTGCCCTAGAAACAAGGCCACTCGGCACAGAGGCAAGTTTCAGGTTTCCTGAACCCGAAAACACTCCTTGCAAGAAGAGTTCCAGTTCCCGTGTGAAAGGACAGCTGGGCCATGGGCAAGTGAAGACTGGCCCGACTTGGAGGGTGGTTCTGAGGGCCTGCTGGCCAGGCAATGTCCGACGCTGCCCATGTCTGAGTCCCTCTAGGCAGAGCTTCCGGAGCCATCCAGCTGGACATTAGATGCTGTCTGAGACTTGTCTTTACTGTGCATCAGATCAACACGAGAAAGCTGCCAGGGAAGACGGCTACCCAGGCCCACCTGAGACCATCCTCCAGGATAGACAAAGGTCTCTAGACATCCAGGTGTCGTACACTCTCCCTACCACTGCCCAGGAGCACCCCACAGGAAGAACCATGTTGGTTTGCCCTGCTGCTGCCGGTGACGATGCTTAGGCCGCTTGCAGGAGGAAGGGGTGTGTCTAGCTGTCTGCCGTTTCCTTGTTTCTGTACCATCCTCCCGCTTGGAGGCCACGTCGGTGCCTTGTGACCACGGAATGGAACTCCTGGCTGGAGGACGTGGCTGGGGAATATTTGGCCGAGTCCTGAACCCCTATATGGCTCCTCCCAGCAGCTCCAACTGACTTCTCTGCTGCTCTGGGTCCTTAGGCTGGCCTCATCCTGGGCCACTGGTTTCTAAAATCACAACCACTTGTGGGAGGGCGCATAAGTGGCTCTTGAGGGTCTCAAGTGCAGTTTGCCTGATGGCTGGAATTGGACACTCTCCTCGTATTTACTGGCCATGCCGAGATCACACTTAACTTACTATATTATTTTATGAAGTACCTGTCCTGGTCTTATGCCGCTTCTCACTTACCTGTTTCTCTTCTATTGAGAAAACAGGAAGCAACGTGTTCCCCATGCCAGCCGTGGCACTGCACACAGCTGGCCAATGCCCTCGTGTCTGCGGCTTGCTGCGGCCCTCTTCCTGTCACCTGTTGGTCAAGAGGTCTTGCTCTGACGCTTAGGATCCTTAGTGAAGTTGGATCAGGAGCACAATGACTCACTCCACTCCACCTTCCAGACGTAGGGTTTCACATTCTCCTGCTGGTTTAGGAGCCACGGAGTGACAGGGTGGCGCGGATGCCAACCCTCCCCCTCCTCCCTCCAGTGATCACCTGGGTCCCTGGGGGTGGGTGTGTGGTTATTTTGTCACGGCAGTGTAGCCCTGCCTGTGTCACTATGTGATCCAAATGAGCGTCAGAACAGCCACAAGTCGTCCCCAGGAGATGCCGGAGAGAAGAGAGGGCTCTTGCCTGCGGCAGGTAGGCTGAGCCCTGGAGATCATTCCCACAGTAGCGCCTGCCTGGAGCGGACCGAGGGGCGCTCCTTGGGAGGGGGTGCGGGCTGAACTTGTGCAGGCTCATGGCTCAGGCCTCGCTGCAGCAGGGACAGGCGGCAGTGGGCACAGGGTGGAGACCTCGGCAGTCCTAAATGAATTCCGATTTGCTCCAGCTCGTCGGAAGGAGCAGGTCGACATGTCTCCGCGACAGGGGCTGTCTTCTTCTAAGCTTCTCTGGAGGCCTCTTTGAAGCCAAAGGTGACTGCAGAACAAGTTTGCAGTGATGTGCTGGTGGTGGGCAGCTGGAGCCTGCGCCCGGCCAGGCGGTGACTCCCTCAGAGCCCCTGGTGAGCTGGCAGTCTTGGGCCTCCCAGTGCTGCCCTGCCGATGCCCTGCCTGTCCTGTGACACACAGGACCTTTTTTGTCCTTTACCTGCTCCTTTTTTTAAAATTTTAATTTTGTTTGTTTATTTGTTTGTTTGGTTTTGTTTCAGAACAGGGGACCTTGTACTTGCCGGGCAGGCACTTGTGGAATTTTAATTTTATTTTTTATTTATTTTTATTTTTAGTTTTTGTGGGACTGGGGTTTGAACTCATGATCTTGAACTTGCCAGGCAGGCACTTGTGCCATGGAGTTATCTCCCCAGCCCCTGGAATTTTAATTTTAATCTTCCTTCCTTCCTTTCTTTCTTTCTTTCTTTCTTTCCTTCTTTCTTTCTTTTTTTCCCACTCCTTTTTTAAAAAAATTTTTTTAGTCGTTTTTTAAATTTTTATTTATTTATTTTTTTTCTTGTTTCAGAATCTTTGTTTGTTTATTCACTCATTTTTATGGCCAGCTCAGCCCACCCCGAGGGCAGGGCTGGCACAGCATGTGGTGCCGGGGATCGAACCGCGGTCCCTGAAGCCGCCCAAGCTTTCCCAAGCAGGTGCTTTAGACCACTGAGCCATCTCGCCGGGCCCCGATGCACTGTGATTGAGGGAAGTCTGGCTGGCCCTAGGGACCGGCTGGCGTCCCACATCTCATAGCCCCTCCCAGCTGCTCAGTGATGCAGACGTCCCTGGCCCGGAATATTCTCGCTGCTTCACCCCGCCACACTCCTTTCATACCTCTGGCATCCCTCCACCTTCCTGGCCGTATTTGCTGATATTATATCTCAGTGATAGCAAAGTGATCCAGACAGTATTGAACTGTAGTTTCTGACATACCCACAAATGGTGACTTTCAAAAATGTTTTCCAGTGACTGTTGTTGGTGTAAAAACATAATTTCTTAGTATTCTGAACTAAATCAAAGAGTGTTGATTTCTAATAATGCTCATACCTTTTCTGCGGATTCTTCTGGCTTTTCTTTCATGCATAATTATTAGACAGTTGATATTTCTTTTCTAATTATCATGAATTTCACTTCTGTCTTTACTGCAGAAAGTATCAGAAATTATTTTCTCTTTCCTGATCATAAGGAAAAAATGTCAGTATTTGTCTTCTGTTCAGCAGATATGATGTTTGCTGTGAAGCCATTTTTCTTTTCTTTTCTTTTTTTTTTTTAAGTGTATTCAGTTGTTGTGGGGTCTCGCTAGGCAGCTTGGATTCACGATGATCCTGCTTTCAGCCTCCGCAGCGCTGGGCAGGGCTGGCAAGGCGGGTGGAGCGAGGATTGAACCTCATCCTGTGCCTCAAACTAGGCAGGCATTTGAGTCCACTGAGCTACCTCACCAGCCCTATTTTTGTTTTTTAAAGAATTTTTTAAAAAATTTTATTTATTTATTTTTTTCTTGTTTCAGAGCCTTTATTTGTTTATTCATTCATTTTTATGGCCGGCTCAGCCTGCCCCGAGGGCAGGGCTGGCACAGCATGTGGTGCTGGGGATCGAACTGAGGTCCCTGAAGCCGCCCAAGCTTTCCCAAGCAGGCGCTTTAGACCACTGAGCCATCCCACTGGGCCCCCCTATTTTTGTTTTTAAAAGAGATCTTTTTTTTTTTTAGAATAAGTAAGTTCCCTCTCACCTCGAGTAGGGAATAGCTGCGTCGTGAATGGGACTTACTGTTTGCCTTTGCTGCTTGCTAGAGCATGAAGTGCTTCACCACTTGCAGAGGTTTGGAAGAACTTTCCGTGAAACCGCGACGCTACTAAATTAGAGACTAAGGCTTTTCAGTAAGTTGGTAGCCAGATTTTACATTCATTCTTGTGCAACTTTAGGAAGTTGTGCCTTGGAAAGAATTCAACATTTCAAGTTTTGTGTGGCCTACCATGATGTGCTCTTTTTATTTCAGGGTTCCTTTCCTCCTCCTCCTCCTCCTCCTCCTCCTGCTCCTCCTCCTCCTGCTCCTGCTCCTGCTCCTCCTCCTCCTCCTCCTCCTCCTCCTCCTTCTCCTCTTCCTCCTCCTCCTCCTCCTCCTCCTCCTCTTTCTATCTCTTTGAGGCAGGGTCAGGCTGACCTTGAGCTCACTTTTGTGCCCAGGCTGCTCTCGACTTCGCACTGATCCTGCTGCCTCAGCCTCCTGAGTGCTGGGATTGCTGGTGGGGGTTTCTCTCCTTGCCCGTGCCATTAGATGATCCCAGTAATTTGGCTCTGCTGTTGTCAGGAAGTGCTCCTGCTTATCGGCAGTTCCTATCTCAGACTTTACCTTCTTGATGAATCCATGGGGCGTCTCCCTTCCATGCTCTCTCTGGTCCTAGGGCTTGCCTGTGGTCTTCGTGTCCTTCGTCTTTAGCACGAGACTTCCTTAAGTAGCATGCTGGAGTCTGACTTGAGCTCTGGCCCGAGCCCCTTGCCATTCATTTTCTGAGGGAGTCCCATTACCTTTTATATAATTGCCAGCACGTCCTAGAATTTAACTGCATACTTGCATTGATTTCCTAGTTATTCCACTTACTCTTTTGTTTTTCACACCCCTTTGGCTATGTCCTCATGAGAATTAAATGACTACCTCTGAGCCTGGGTCAGGATGCAAGGAACTGCCTGGCAAGCACAGGGCCCTGAGTGCAACCCCTGGTGCCACACACACAGGCGCACACACACACACACTGATTTTCTCTGTTCCTGCTCCCACCTGTATGGTTTTCGACACCTGTTCTGAGTCACCTTTCGCCGATGACCCTGGGGTTTAGCACATCAGAAAATTTGTCCAAGACCAGGACTTTTACCATGCCCATGGCCTTGCACAGACCTGACCTGGCTGGGGCTGGCACCTGCAGCTACCAACAGCCTCAGCGACTATTCCCTGCCTCACCCTGCTTCTCACTCGCAGTCTGTGGGCTGCAGATGAGCTGGCCACGCTGGCCGCCCCTGCTGTCCCTTGGCCCCCACACCTTCCTCCTCACATGCAGCTCTTGATAAATGGTGCTGTTTCACCCTTACATTATCTCCAGAAGATGAGCTTGGTGCCCCTTGTCCAACCAAAGAATCACTCAGACAAAACGCTGAAGCCCAGACTGCTGGACATTGTTTCTTGCCAGGTAGTGGAGCCCTGTGCTGGTACACTGTCACCCTGAACAGAGCCATCGTGTGTGCTGTACAGGGCTTGGTGAGTCTGCTGGTACAGACTGGCCAAGTTGAGGAGAGAACTCAGAGCCTCAGTGAGCCTGGTTGGGGTTCCGGTTAGGGAAGGAGGCTGCTGTGGCTGGCCTTGCTCAGGAATGTGGGCGCTGGGGAGATCAGTCACCAGTGGATCAGAGCAAGCTTCGATCCTCCTGGGCCCTAGGGTAGCCGTGCAGTCTTTTCTTGAATTTGGACTTCATGTAGGCTTGGATCTGAAAAAAAGTAGAGAAACTCTTTTGCGCTCATGTGGTTACATTCCCGAGAAAACTGAGCCTCAGACAGGCGGGCAGGTCTCCCAGGGTCAAGGGCTTACCGTGCAGAGGGTGAGTTTGTAACTCAGGGCTCCCTGGAGTCTGCGATGTGGCCCACACGCCACGGCAGAGCGCTGTTACTGTAGCACCCTCACTTAGCAGATCTGTAAGAGGTGGACCCTCGCGCTAACGGGGCCCCCGGGCCGGCTAGCTTCGCTGCTCTCTCTGACTGCTCCTGCTGCCTCTGCCTTCCTTTCATCCTGGATCCCATTTCCCCCGCTTTCATCTGACAGACTCATTCTTTCTAACATACTTGTATGTGTCCAATATTTATGCGACATCCAAACACCCGATTTGCATGGGTCACGAATTCCTTTGAGGTTCCAGGCTTGTAGCTGTGTTGCAGACCTTCTGCCAACCGGCTCTTCTGCTCGAGCCCCTGGCCTCTGCGAGGTATCAGCTGTCTTGTCGAGGTACCTGGCTCACTTGGGGTGGGGGAGGCTGTCCAGCCACATACACACACACCACGACACCTTCCACCTGGGGCCCTACAGGTTGGCTTGGTCAGCTTTCCACCCCTGGGACAAAACCCCTGGCACCCACTGCCGGAAGTGGCTGGGCCTGGTTTTGCTTAGTTTCATGGGGTTCATCCCGTGGCCCTTTGGCTCCCAGGCAGACATGGGATGGTGAAAGGGTGGCAGAGAAGGAGAAGAGGAGTCAGTGGCAGGAATGCACCCTTCAGGGTCACACCTGTTGGCCACCTTGAACCCAGTGCCACCTCCTAGTGGCACCTGATGCAGCAAGAACTCATTATTGGAAAAATCCACCAGTATGTATAACGCCCTCGTGGTTCAGGCATCTTCAGAACATCTCCGGCCACAGCAGACTTTTGGGCTCAATTTTAAAAATATATTTCTTTGTTACAGGGTCTCACCGCATAACTTGGACTTGCAGTGGTCCTCCTGTCTCAGCGTGCCCAGGACTGGGATGACAGGTATGCGCCACCACGCCTGGTTTCAGTGGCCAGCACAGCACGCCCATGGGTTCTCTCCATACTGGCATGGCATGTAGTACTGGGGATCGAACCTGGTGGGGCCTTGTGCTTGCCAGGCAGGCACTTGTGCCTCTGAGCTACCTCCCCAGCCCTTGGCCACATTTTAAAACTCTGAACTATCATATGAATGTTCCTGGATTTTCACTTAGGATTGGGACTGCTGGATCTTAATTTCATTCTGTACAGCTGGTTAGACTGGTGTGTGGAGCTGCAGTCCTGTCAGTGGTGTACTAGGCTTTCCTTTGGCTCCATCGTCCCCAGGGCGTCCCTGCCCTCCACAAGTTTTGCTAGTCAGGTGGATAGGCACGCAGCATGATTTGTCCTTGCCTTGGTCTGTGCCTCCACGGCTGCTAGTGACACTGGGTCCTCCTTTTCTCATGTGCTAGCTTGTCCATTTCTCTTCTGGGAGGTTTTTTTTTTTTTTTTAAATGTATTTAGTACAAGTTCTACAGGGTCTCACTACGCAGCTTGGACTCGTAGTAGCGATCCTTCTGCTTTCAGCCTCCCAAACGCTGGGATTACAGGTGCGCCCCACCATGCCTAGTCTCAGTCACTGTCTCTGCATGCCCTAGGGGCGGGGGCTGGCACAGCACCCTGGGCATTCAACCCCCTGGGAAGTCTCTTTGATGTACCTGAATTGGTTTTTAAGATCTGTGGTCTTCACCTTTTTGTTTTTTTAATTAATTTTTTTTTTACAGTTCTGTTGATTATTTTATTTTTAAAAAGAGAAAAACAATGGAAACAATAGCACAGAATTGCAAAACAAGACAGTAGAAAATTCACAATGATTAATATGATTATTGTTACTTTTAAAGTAGCTGCTCAGATTACAAAGTTGATCAAACAATTAGCACAACCATCCTTTTCAATAAACTAAAGAAATTAGTAATATAATTGTCTTAGCTATCTTGTATATATATATGTTAGTACAGGTATAGACCATGCATAGATATGACCTTTACGTTTTTAACTTTCAATAACACTGTGGTGTTCTGTATCTCTCTGTCTCTGTCTCTGTCTCTGTCTCTCTCTCCCTCTGCTCTCTCTGTCTCTGTCTCTGTCTCTGTGTTTGTGTCTCTTTCTCTGTCTCTGTCTCTCCCTATTAGCTGATTGTCTTGGTGCAATCTGTGCTGGCTCTATCTACTGATCCCAGCCCCCTATCCTGACTCAGGGTCTGTGAGGTGAGCCCCCCCTTTGTCCCAGTCACAGACTCTGCCCTTGTGGACAATGCAGAGCAGAGCAGACCTGGTCCGCACTAAGCTCTCCTCCACAATTTGTTCTGTGTGGTTATTGTTCTGCCTTGCGCTGAGGTTCTTAGCTGCTTTCTGTCTGGGCCATTTTCTGCAGGCTGGGAGGGAGAATTCCAAGTCTCACTCTGCCCACAGGGCGAAACCACTGCACTCAATAACAGCTATTAAAACAATCTTACCTCAGCGTGGGTCACTTCTCACACAGAACGGGTCCCTGAGCACCCATGAGTCTGGCGCTGAGCTCTCTGTCTTCTTCCATTTATGTGTTTTATGTTTCTGTACCAAAACAACATTTCCTTTTAAAATCCCAGTATGTTGTAAAGTTTCTCCTTATCTTATAGAACAGTTCATCTTGCATCCTCTTCCACTTCTCTGGAATTGTTTATTTTTTCTTGGACTTTTATTCTTCTAAAGGAATATTAAAATGACATGGCTGAGGTCTCCAGAATTTATTCCTGAAAAAATTAGACTTGGTTTTGCATGCATCACCAGTCCTCTGGCCACTGTGGCCACAGTGTGGCTCTGTTATGTATCTTAGAAGCTGCTGGAGTGGAGAAGCGCACCGTACGCATTACAGTTTAGCTCTGCCACGTCGCCCAGCGAAGCCCCACGTCGGTCCTGCGCTCTGAGGTGGGGCTTCAGAAGGCGACGCATCTGGAGTGCCGCCCTTGTCCCTGAATTCCTCCATTGATGAGCTCCCCATGGAGTGTGCTGTCAGGACTCTGGAGTCTGTTCTAAAGAAACCCCGTGGTGTTGATGAGCCAGGGCTTGTGTGGCCAGGAGACCCTGGGAGTCACCATTGTGACCCACCAGTTCATAGGTGCTTTCAGGTAAAGAACACTTTCTTTGATCTCCGGTTTTCTGGACATGCATACTTTTATTTGAAGTATGTTGAATACTTTGAACTACCTTTTTTGGAGGGCGGCGGTCTGTATTCCTCAAGTCAATATTTCTTTCTTTAGGTCAGTACAGTAGCTGAAAGGAGTGGATCTACTTATAGGTCTTTTGTTTTAAATTGTCGTTCCTCTGGTAAACCTGGTTTCTAATGCTATATTGTTTTAGGACAACGTTAAAGTCGGTTAGAAAATATAAGCGAGATTCTTCGTACGTGAAAGATCCCATTCTTTTTAAAGTGTTTTTGACCAGCTTTGGAGTCAACCGGACAGTAGACTTTTAGAATAATGCGCCGCCCCGCCCCCCCC
>PVJA010007314.1:0-64742 GCA_004027025.1 Myocastor coypus | reverse complement strand
GGTATATAAGATTGACCAAACAACTAAACATTAACCTTTCTAAATCCACATTACTTTTTTTTTCTTTTCCCCCTTTTTTTCTTTGAAAGTTGACATATTGCATATTGTCCTCACAATCATTCTATAGAGTGCAGTGTGTGGGCATGACCCACCTCCCTATTAATGTTGCATAGAAAAAAGAAAGAAAGAAAGAAAGAAAGAAAAAAACAGGAAAGAATATACTTCTCTTTGGGCTAAAAGGAAGCAGATACATATACAATCAAAGGTTTTGCAATTGCAGTGTGCCACCAGTGAAGCTTGTGACGTTGGAGGCTATTGAATCTGAGCCTCCTAAAGCTCATCTCACCAAACCCTAGATATTTCCATCAGGCAACTTTATTGGCTGTAAATGGCAATGCTTTTCTCATTTTTATTTCTGAAATAATCTTTCTTGTCTTATTACACAGACTAGAGTGTGTGTCATGAAGGCAATACAATAGATTTATCTTTTTGTTATTTTTCTTCCACAGACAGTTTTCATAGCTTCCCAGATTTCCTAAAGACATTTTTTCCAGCATATACACTGCTGTCTTCTAACCTGGATCTTTGTCCCATAGACACTTATCTATCTAGTTGATTAAGATTTTGCATTTTCCCTACTGAAGTCCATAAGACAGGTGCAGTGTACAATGAGATCTTTTTGGCATAAATACAAAGCTTTTTAAGGGTCTAATGGTGATGTAAGAAATGAAGATCCATCATTATGTGGCCCACACCCTTTAGGTACATTCATGAAATACATGTCTAGGAGTTAGGCAGACAGCTCAGTGTCGCAAACACCTGCCTGGTAAATGTAAGGTCCCAAGTTCAGTCCCTGCTGCTGCTAAAAATAAAAATAAATACCTGTCCAGCCATGTTGACACTATGTCCAGTGTCTGAACTGACCACGTGACCCCAGAAGCAGGCCAGCCTAGCAGGTGAGGCAGGAGCTGGTCCAACTCCCTGCTTATTTTCAGAGCCATTGCCTACCATTGTGCTCTCATCTGGGAACATTTTTCTTTGTCTGATATTTTCTTAATTATCTTGACCTTGAGTTTGGGCATGGTGGTGTACCCTTATAATCCTAGCTCTTGGGAGGCTGTAAACAGGTGAATCACTCTCAGTTTGATCTAGTAGTGAGACCCGGAACACCCTGTAGAGCCTTCCCTAAAAAAAAAAAAAAAAATAGATAGATAAATAAATAAAAAGAAAAAGAAAATAATGTTAACCTTGCTTTGCTATTCTGTCTTCCTGGGCTGCCCCTTCTCTTTCCCAAGTCTAATGAATCCTTCCTTCAGAATTCAATTGAAATGACCATCCTCTGATATGTCCCCCAACCAGGTGCACACTCACAGGTATGACATAATTAGTTCCTTATAGCGTTGTACACCAGCACCTACTATGAGGCATGCCTACTCTAGGCTCTGGGAGACACCTGCAAAAGAGCAATGGTTCTGTGCTTACCTCATTTGCCTTCCCAGGGTTTGTTGCACCTGGTTTATACTGTTCTGTCCTCCAGACTGAAATCAATAGGGGTGGTCTTTCATAATTTGTGCACTTCCATTGCTTACCACAGTCCTTTGAACTGGGAGGTGGGAATTCCATGGAGAAGAAAGCCCATGCCTCAGTTACACAGCAGGCACCAAGGATGTTGCAAGGCTAGAGTCGCAGGGTTTTTTTTCTGACCAACTCCTGTAAGATTTTAGCGACAATCAGAGGCAGAGCATGAGGGTTGGGCTGGCTGCATTTATATCTACGTCACATTATCCTGGAGACCTAGGATGAAATCTAGAGTCTTGGCTTTCCTATGTGAATAATGGGCGTATTAGTTACCTCTTACTGCTGTAATTAATGACATAAACTTGCAGCTTTTTACTTAAGGGACGGGGCTGTGGTAAAGAAATCCAAAATAGGTTTTCATTGTATGAAAATCAAAGTTTGTAAAAGTAGGACTGTGGCTCTTTGGAACTCTGGGTCAGATTCTGTTTCCCCCCGCCCCCCTTTTTTTTAGCCTCTGCAGGCTACCTACATTCGCCCCTTGACTCCACTTGACAGCCAGCAGTGTAGCATCTTCAGTTCTCTTTTTCCCTCTTGTTTCCCTCTTGTGATTACGCTGGGCCCAGCCAGATAAGTCAGTAATTCAGGTTAGCTTTCTCCGGTTGGGATCCTTGAGCACATTTGCAGAGTTCCTTTCTCCATGGGAGGTCACACATTCAGAATCCTTGTATTAGGGTATGACCATATTTGGAGGCCATTTTCTGTCTAGCGCATACGCCAGTTAGGAGTATGGGTATCGGCATGACTGTCATGGTGACAATGGCTTTTCCTCTGAGTTATTGGAAAGTCCCAACTAGATTCATTTGTTTGTTTTCTTTGGGAAATATTAATCAGATGAGCACTACTCATAAATAGTCAAAACTTGCTGCCCTTTTAGAACTTCTATTTTTATGAAGATAGATATAGGCAACAAAATAAGCAAGTGATTTGTATGCCATATAGGAAGGTGCTAAACATAATGAAGAGAAATCAAGACAGAAGGAGGACTCAGAAGTGCTGGCCACACTATGACCTCTCATGGAGGGAAATCTGGTCCTCATGGTGAATCTGACTTTCAGAGAACAGATGTGAAATACTTAGCACAGAGCTTGACATAGAATGCAACTCATAAATGTAAGTTAAAAGTAAACTTAGAGCTGGCAAGATAGCTTAGTGGTCTAAGCACAGGGACTGAGGTTTGATCCCCAGCACCACATGCTGTGCCAGCCCACCCCCAGGGCAGCCTGAGCTGGCCACTAAAAAAAAAAAAAAAAAAGAAAAGAAAAGAAAAAAAGAGTAAATTTAAATAAGTAAGCAGTCAATCCCCTCGTTGTTATCCCATCACTCATACAAAAGAAAATTCCAGTCTCTCTGAATTTCAGTGAATGAAATTTCTGGGATTTTTGTTTTCCAAGAAGAAATTTGAGATTTTAAAAGGCTATTTCAGGGTGGAATATGACATTACAGGAAATTAAGATATTATTACAGAGTTTTGTTCTCCTTGGCTTTGCTTTGGAAGAGAAACAACTGGGAGGCAGATAGCTCAGAACAGAGACAGTAAGTTTGCAAGAGTTTTGGACAGGCAGGGGCTGGAGTCTAAGGAGTCTCTCTCTTCACTCTTTCTGTAGATCAGCAGGAAAGAGATACATGGAACTTGGCCTTGCAAGTTCCCAGGCTGCAATATAGAAATTTTTCAGGAAACAGAAACCACATGGTGAGGAAGCCAGAGAAGTAGGGAATCCTCTATGAACTGAAACATTTCACTTCCTTAGGGTGCCAGCCCAAGGGTGGCAGAGGGGAACACTGTTCTGCTGGACCAACTATGGCCTGCCCATTGCACAGCATGGGGAGGGCTCATGTCTTCAAGATCTAGGGTTCAGCTGTGTCAGCACTTGGAGACGCTGAAACCTCTTGTCTCTCCAGGTCAGCAGGATTATTCAGCCAACACAGATCTATCTAGGCACCTTTTCTGAGTGTTAACTGAAGTTCAGGAATCCAGACAGTTTGCAGTAAACATGCCTGCACATATGTCTTCACAACTGAAGGCTGGAATTGTGCTTGGGGCAATGGGCTTCCTTTTTGCTGTTGACCATTTTTGGAGATAAGATTCTTAAGCAGTTCCTTAGGCGTTAATTTGAGGTAATGAACAGCAATCTCATGGCCTAAAAATGTGGCCCAGGCTTCCAGGGAGACTAGCAAAGGCATGAGAAGATTTAAGAACAGAATATGTGTGGGGGGTTTTTCTAGGTGCCAAGCCAGATGTTAAATATTTAACAAATATAAACTAATTTAGTCCTTGGGAAGTGGATATTACTTTACAAGTACTAACCCATTTATTTAGTCCCTATAAAGTAAGTGTTATTATCTCCTTTTTAAATAAAGTAAATGAAGTCTCTGAAAGCCACAAAATTAGTTAAGTGCTGGAAAAAGAAGATTCTACCCAGCTAAGGTAACTAGATTTTAGTCTCAACTCAATGACTAGAATACAACGTCTTAACTGGATTTTCCCTAGGAGTAGGAGCTGACAACAGGTAGCATGCACTTGGTTTGTTTGAACGTGTGGAGCATTGTGGGGAGAACAGGGGTGATACAAGGAATAGGAACTTTCACTGGGTGGTGGGTTACTAAGCCAGAAAGCACAGGGACAACTGAGACTATATCCTTCAGGGATTCTCTGAAAAGCAGTGTAAAAGCACATGCCTGAGAGTCATCCTTGCCAAAGGCTGAGAGAGCTGTAGGCATCGGGAGTGTAGGCATCAGTAGATTCACTTCTTGAAGACCACTTCAGGATGGAGAGGAGTATGTTATGTCCCAGGCACTTTGGGCCTACCATCCATGCTGGCACTGTAGGGTCTAACAGCCAAAAGATTGTCCCTGAACAAAGATGCAAGTGTTGTCAAGGTGGCTTTGCAGAAATGGTAGAAGTATGTTAGAGGAGTTCAGGAGATCTCCAGTACCATCTCTATCTGGACTCGAACCTATAGAATCACAAGATAAAGTGAAAAAGGTTAATCAATAGTAGGTTCTACTCCCAAAACACAGACAACAAATTTCAACTGAGAATATTATATTGAGCAAATGAATACTAAATACTAACTATATACTAGGCATTTTGTAAGTGCTTCCTAGGCATTCATTTTACTTCAGTATGAACATGTCCCTAAAAAGGTGGCTTCATCACCTAAACATTTTATGGATGAAGGAACCGACATCGACAGTGATGCCTACAAGTGAGTAGAGTAGATCTGACATTTAAATGTAGATCTCTCTGCTACCAAATTATGATCATGATAATTTTTGAGCAAAAAAGTAATTGTTTATAAGCAAGTGAGTTTCTTGAGGGCAGGGAACAAATGTTTCATCTGAGTATTCTATCTATACTAGTGGATTTTAATAAGGAGTAATTGTACGTGTTCTCTGTTTGACAAAATCTGGAGATGTCTTTGGTTGTCATGACTGAGCTTGGGTACATCTGGTGCCCAGAGGGTAGGAGCCAGAGATGGTGCTAAACATCTCATGGTGTACAGAAACACTCCACAGTATAGACTTATTTGCTCCAACACAACAGCCATACCAAGGATGAGAATGTACTCTAAATAGCACTTTCCGTATCATAAGGCTTAATAAATGGTAGGTGAATGTTGGACAGCTGGGTGTTGAATGTTAATGGATACCAAAGGGTGGTAGGGACTGAAAGTAAAATGATACTCAAGAAGGATTGTATCATGTATCATTGCATTTGACTGCCACACAAACCCAAAGGACAGGGAACTTATGATATTATCACTAATGTGGAAATGAAAGATTAAAATAGTGACTGTACTCTGTCTCTTGCTGTGTATATGCTTGAGCTTAGCTCTGCATGCCTCAAAATCTGGGGACCTTTAAACCATCTTCTGTTGTATTTGAATGCATTTAAGGTGGTGTTTTTGTCTACTCATGCATAAACTCAAAAAAGTTTAATTATAGAGTAGATGAGACTGTGTATAAATTTTGATATTATGGACTGCAATGGACAAACTTTCAACTCAAATTTATTTCATGAATAAGGATAGTTATCTTGTCTGATAAAAAATTGTAAATACTATAATATTAAGATCAGGTATGTCAGCTGGAAGCTATGGCTTAAAGAATCCTAAAATTTTCATCTCTTTTATCCTTTTTATTAGCTTTATTCTTGACCAGTTATGAGACATATGATGCAGTTCTAGCAATGAGATATTTACATGTATCAGCTATCAGAAAAGAAAAGAGCCTTTCTATTGTATGACTTAATAGTAAGCAGTCATCTCCCAGACATCCTCAAGATGGCTTCCATTCATGTGTCATTGGTCAGGGCCATGTTCATGCCTTTCCAATCACTGACTAAAGTGGCCATCTTGGCTTAGAGCGGTGATTCTCACCTGCAGGCAATTTTGGCTCTCTCTCCTTCAAGCGCAATATTGGGAGATACTTTTGGTTTTAACAGTTGTGTACATATGTGCATGTGTGATGCTGTTAGTATCATGAGGTAGAGACCAGGGATTGGCAAAATATTCTGCAATGCAAAGGAAAGTTCCCTACCACAAAGAATTATCTGGCTCCAGATACTTGAAGAGATTAAGAATCCCTGGCATGGGGCAAAAGGGACTTAAGCTCAAGCCTCATGGGGGAGGGGCAAACACCTCAAAAAAATGGTGGCTCAGCATGGGCAAAGGGAAGTTTGTTGCAATCTCATCTGCAGCAAAAGAACTGTGTATGTTTTCGCTGACTGATGTCATACGGCTCTTTTCTCCAAGACGTCTCTGCATGCCTTTGTCAGACAGTGCTGTGGCCTGGCCAGGCCATTGCTCTGACCCAGTCTGGCATTTCTTATCTCCATCAGGCTTGCTGCCAGACACTGAGAAGAGGACGTCACCTCTGGCAGAAGATCAGTCAGGATTAATTGCTGGTGAAGTTGTGTCCCACTTTGAACCTCTCTTATGCAGGCAAGCAGCATGGAGCAGTGAGTGAGGGCCTGAGGTAGAAGCTTCTGTACCCCATGATGTGAACTGGACAGAGGCCCCTGGATGGGAAAGAAAGAATGTTTTTCACTTGCTTCTTTTTTTGGAAAGAAAACAGTGATTTCCTGGGGGAGGGTATCTTTATTCTTAACCATACTACTTGGTAACTGTAAACTCCTGAGATACAAGTAGGCCAGACCTTATCAGATGTCCTTATGTCAGATCCATAGGCACCAATTCAAAGAAGCCTATGATGTCAACCAGTGGCAACCCCAAACCATTTAAAATATTGTCTTGAACTTTTTTCTTCCAGGTAATTCTGTACAGTAAATGTTTAATCCAAGACCATTTTGTCTGCATTGCCCAATAATTTCCTGGCCATCGATTGGGGAACAGTAACACATCTATTGCTTAAGCAAACAGTTCCCAGTCATTATAGCCTCGTGTGTAGTCTCTTGAACACATTCCTTGTGCCTTGGGCTTTCCATCGGTGATGCTGTGTGAAAACAATCCACTCATTCACCTGGGCAACTCTCAGGTCAATAGGGGAGATGGACTGAAGCATCCGATCATCGCAGAATATGGGATGAGGCCAGTGATAACTGTTATTGGGGACACAACAGACTGGGGAGCATTTGAGTAGTGAATGTTCATCTCCATTTACTGAGCATCTGCTATCGACCAGCTGTTGGTGACTGGGAAATTAAGTGTGTGTGTTTTGCTTATGCAACTGGCTCCTGAAGAACTTCTCAAGAGCAGACAATCATGAAGCAATTGGAGGCTTGTTTTCTTAAAGGTGAGTACAGAACCCAGAGAAAGTCTAGATAGCTTAATTTATGAGTCTGAGAGTGGAATAAGAAAAGACTTCAAATGGGCTGAGGAAAGGCCTGGAGGGAAGAAGAGGCCAAAAGAAGGGCAGGCAAATTAACATTCTCCGTGTAGAACTTCTCATGTCTTAAAAATACACAGCTTAGAAAATAACAGAGCACCAGGCCACGGTGGTGTGCACCTGTAGTTCCAGCACTTGGGAGGCTGAGGCAGGAGGAGCAGTGCAAGTTTGAGGCCAGCCTGGGCTACAAAAGTGAGCTTAAGGCCAGCCTGAACTGCACAGTGAGACCCTGTCTCAAAAAGACAACAAACAAAACAAAACAAAAAAAACCATAGTGTTTGATTTCCTGTGGGCCAGACAGTGGGCAAGCATAGATTAAGTGCCCCTGTGGGCCTATTGCTGTAATATCTATACTCAGGGCAGAAGGAAGAACATTTAGCAGGCGAATTTCCTAATGGTGGTGAGTTAGGATGCCTGAAACAACTTGAAAACTCTTTAGTGCTAAACTGTATGGTTTGGGTTATCAATCCAGCAGGGATTCCCATCAGGGAACTTCACCGGGGGCAGGAGTGCTGGCAGAAGCTTTCCTAGCAGAGGTAATTGAAGGTTGTTGGTGTCTTTGCAAAATGTTGAGAAATAATACCTCCTGGAGGAAGAAAAAAATCACATGGAGACCTGTCCAGCTTTGGAGGGCTCTTGGTGATGGCAATGTTCAGCTCCACATGAAGAGAAGGAGTTAGCTTTGAGGGTGTGGGCCTTTCTGTGGCTGTTGTAGTCTTGCTTGCCTTTCTGAACAAAGTTGGGAACACTACCTTGGCTAGGTCCTTTGATCATCAGCATGGTGTCTTGGAAAGAATGCCAACTCTCAAGTGCAGAATCCCATCTGGGCCTGTCATTAGCTGTATGGTCTGCAGCAATCTTATTGAACCTCAGTTTCTTCATCTGTACAGTGGGAATAATGCCTAAATGGATTAGATACAATGTATTATCTGGAGAGATTATAAATAATCCATAAGAAGTATCAAGAATAATGTTTAGTATAAAGCACAGATAGCCCCTGCCATGTTGCTCTTTGAATGAGTTAGGATGTGTTTAAATGGAAATGTGAGAACTTTGATTCAAAGTGGTTTAGACAATGTATAAATTCATGATTTCCCATGACCACAGCTTTGGAGTAGACAAGGTTTTGGGATTGGTACTTAATGACATCATTAAGTACCTGGCTTTAGGGCCAGCCAAATAGCTCAGTGGATTAAAGCACTTGCAAGCAGGTACAGGGGCTAGGGGTTCAATCCCCAGGCATGCCATGCCATCCCACCCTTAGGGCACACTGAGGTGGCAACTGAGAGTGGGTGTGGTGATGTGTGCCTATAACCCCAGCTCTTGGGAGTCTCTAAACAGGCAGATCACTACAAGTCTGATCTTGTAGGGAGACCCTGAACACCCTGTAGACACCCCCCCCAAAAAAGAACCTGGCTTTATATGACATCCTGTCTCTTCAAATGCCCTTGGTGTTGGCTCCACTCATTGACCTAGGGTTTTTTTTTTTTTTTTTTTTTTTTCTAGTGTGGAGCATTACACTCAGATACAAACATAAGAGAAGAAAGTTTTATGGCCTCTTAGGAGTGAGTAAACCATCTTCTTCCTAGAGACCCCTAGAGACCCCTCCCTGCTCTAGCAAGTTTTTATAGTCCATCTTTATCCAGGATTGGGTCAACATCTCAATAACTAATTGATACACCCAATCAGTTATTGGTGCATAACAAATTTTCCCCAGACTTAGAAGTTTTCAACAACTATTATCTCACTAATTCTGTGGGCCAAGAATTTAATAACTTAGCTGAAGGATTTTGGTTTAGAGCCTGTCATGAAGTTGCCATGAGTAGCTGTAATATTAAAAACTTTGTGGTTGTATTTGAGAACTACTGTGTGGGTGGCATAGCCACCACAAGGGCAGTGCCTTTTCTGAGGAAATTCATGCTTATCTTAGACCAATTTTCTGGTGGTTAGTGTCTGTTACATATTGGGGAGCTAACCACAAGGGCTGTCAACACTGTGGTTACTGACAGGAAGTTTCAGAGATCCCTACTGTGTGTCTCTGAGAATATAGGGAGGGGTGAGACACAGAGCCTGAAAATTATGGTAGAGACACAGTGCATGGTACACTGGTACTGTCTCATGATATAGAAAGATAACTGGTGAGAGGGCCAGGGCAGTGGTAATTACAGGAGAAATGATTCTCTTTCAATTCACGTGGACATGGAAAGCCATCGTGGGAGTGAGATTTGTACAGGGCTCCCGGGAGCTGGCCACATGTACACAGTCACAGCAGAGGACTGGAGCTGAGGAAGGGCATGATCATAACAGAGATCTTGGTGCACACATATCAAGCAACCCACATGTGCCAGGCAGTGCACACAAATATCTTTAACGCTGATGGCATTCCTGGGAGACAGTATTGTCTCCATCTTATAGATGAAGAAACAAGGGCAGAGACATTAAGCGACCCCTGAGAGAGACAGGTGTTGAAAAGCCTCATTCAGAGCCATTATCTAAGAGGTGCTTAGGTTTCAAAGATCTTGGAGACAGCATCTTGCTTTAAGGAATTTGCCTGGCTAGTGCAAAGCAGCTTTTATATAACAATTTAACTTCAGGGAGCAGGCACAGCAGAATGAGTAATCTCGTTACAAAGGAATTTGTCATTTTATTGAACCTTTACAGAAGATTCTCCTTAATTATCAAGCCCACACCCCACCCAATACATTGACAACACAATTCAAAATTTATTAGGATTCACTTTGCATGTCTATCCCCCTGGAAATCCTACTCTGCATTATTCTTTCTGTAGGCTGGCTGTCGGAAGAATTAGGTGGCAAAACTTAGCCTGTAACGTTGGCAAGGTCTGATGGGGGAAGTGAGCTCTTCAACTTTAACTTCAGTTTATTAAATAAAGGTGGTGAGATGTACGGAAGGCTGTTGTTAATTAACACCCAGAATGCTGCAGTCTCCCAGGGCCCCTTGGCTATGAGGAGTTCAAACAAATAGAGTCAGTGCCCTGGCTCTGCCATTGGCTACAGCCCAGGTAGAGGTGGAGATGCCATAGGCAAAAGTTCCACGGGCGCACGAGTGAAGGTCCCGGGCTCTTGCTGCACACAAAATACCGCACTGAGAGCACAGAGCACCTGGCAGGGCCCCCACAACCGTGTGTCTCCCACACCTTCATCCTCCAGTTGCACCTCATCCTCTGCAATGGTGTACAAAGAGGCAGAGCTAGACTATAGTAGATGAGGGTGCCCATGTGGGAGTGCAGGGTGTGTCTGAGGGGAATTACATGCAGTTTGCCTGGGCTGTGTGTATATTTGTGAGTGCATGTGTTTGTGTGTATTTTGAGTATGTGGGATTGTGAGTGCCTATGTGAGTGTAGATGGTGTGTATGAATGTGTTTTTGAGTAGTGTGTGAGTTGGATGCATGCACATGTGTGTACATTTGTGAGTATGTGGGGTTGTATGGCTGTGATGAATGTTTGAGGTCCCGAGTATGTATGCATGTGATGTGGATATGTAGATGTGTATGCGTACATGTGTCTGTAAATATGTGTGTGACAGAGATGTATGTTTTGTGTGTGTATTTGCAAATGTGCAGGCTAGGCTAGTATGTGTGCTGTGAATGTGTAGTGCTGTGTGTGCATGTGGCTGCCTGACCTCTCTTTTGGGTGATGAGAGCAGGGTTTCCATCTCTCTCCTTCAGCCTAGCTCTTCTTGGCCAAGAAAGGGGCTGACTTCTGGGTGGCGCCCATTCGCATCCTTGGAGAGGCTTTGCTCAAGGGCCAGGAGCTGCTCCTCCAGGCCCTGGCGGACCTTGGTCTTTCCTCTCCTTACACCCGCCCCATCCTTCTGACTGTGCAGCCTGTCTGCCCATTTTCTTCTGTAGGTGGCAGCCTTGATAAGCCCTGCTCCATCCCTGCCTCAGGGAACAGCAGCTTCAACAAAGCCTGTAAGACTTGTGCTTCAGGCCTATAAAGGAAATGAAAGTCTTGCAATTTAAAACAGAAGAGATTGTGGTATTAGCAAAACCACAGAGAGAGAGAGAGAGAGAGAGAGAGAGAGAGAGAGAGAGAGAGAGAGAGAGAGAGAGAGAGTGCGCTGGGTGGGAGCACAGCTTCTGCCTGATTCTTCTGGGAATGCACGGCCTCTTTACCTTTAACTCCTGAGCTCAGCCAAATCCCCGAACCCTGGCACCAGGAGGCAGAGCAGCCCCTATGTCTGTTTCCATCCATTTTTTCCATGTAGTTGATGAGCAGATGTCGAGAGGACAGAGGTCTACTTCCCACTGGGCAGATGCTGTGCCAACACCAGGGGCACAGAAGAGAAACAGACACAGCTCCGGTCTGACTGGCAGAGTCCCAGAGTGAACGCAAGGCAAATTTGTAGCGTGAGTGATGTGGAGCCTGGAGCAAGGACAGGGAGAGCTTTCTAGAGGAGGTGACATTACCCTGGTTGTTAAAGAACAGTTGGAAGGATTTAGGCCAGGTTACATTTGGCAATATCTAGGGATATTTTTGGATCCCCAGATTATGGCCGGGAGGAGTTAATTGCTCCTAGCGCCTCGTGGGGAGAAGCTGCAGGTTGGTGTTGTGCACCCCTTAGTGTGTGGGACAGCTCCTGGCAATGCAGAGGTATGCACACTGCTGAGGCTGAGAAGCTCTAGTCTACACGAGAGGAGGAAAAGTGCTTGGGTTCTTTTTTTTTTTTTTTTTTCAAGGAGGAAGTTACGAGAGTTTTATTGAAAATGCAGGGAATAAAAACAGCTGCTGGATTTTCAGGAAGGTCCCAAATAGTTGACCACTGACACTTTTAGTCAGTGGTTATTTATGTAGCAAATCACAGTGTGGGTTCAAATATGAGTCAAACATCAGTCAACCTATAGAATTACAGGTGTAGCTACTTAGCTGATATTGGTCCAGTAGGGAAACAAGTAGCAAAGGTATATGGAAAAAGTACAAGATGCTTTTGGGAAGGGGTGAGTCCCCACATTCTGGTCAGCTGCCTGGGCATCTGATGGCTATTTGGACTTACTGGGCCAGGTGGTGATAACAGTATACTTCACACACAGTGTGTGTGTGTGTGTGTGTGTGTGTGTGTGTGTGTGTGTGTGTTTATGCATGCGCACATGCACACACATGTATGGTGACTTTTTTGAGGGCCCAATCTCTTTTATTGTATATTAATGTATTTATTGTACATTAATGCCTGTCTCACTTAGCTGACTATATTTCCCTCTCTGCAAGAGGTATCCATAATTGTGGTTAGGGGAGAATGGGCCATTTCAATCTGTCTGCTTCAAATTGGAAAAATGTTGGTGTAGGAGAGACTGCACTCAGAGGCCTTCAACACAGAGCTATATAAGGCGCCCTGGATAGAACTCATGTTGAGGTTTAGCAGTTATGAACTCCATTCATCTAGTGAATGAAGTTGTTATAGTAGATACTGGTAAAAGGAGTTTGGAACATCTATCATTGGTTCCATTTACATGATCATTTGGAAGTGCTTGGGTTCTAATGTGCGCGTCTCCTGCCTGGCCCCTAGAGCTAAATTCACATGTGGGAACCCTAACCACAAGGCCTCTGGATTAAGAGGAGGGGCCTGTGGGAGGCGACGTGGTCAGGAGAGTGGAGAAGGATTAGCACTCTCATGAAAGGGGCGCTGGAACACCCTTTGGTCTTGTGCCACAAAAGCCGCCACAAGAGAGCACCATCTATGAACCGGGAGGCGGCAGCCCATCAGATCCAAATCTATTGGCACCTTGACCCTGGAACTTCCTGCAACCAGAACAGAGAGAAATAGATTTCTGGCATTGAGAAGCCCAGTTCATGATACTCTGTCATCAGCCCAAATGGCCAGGAGCGAAATGCATCCCAGAGGATTACGATGTGAATTGTGAGAAGCTTCAAGGTGCTGAGACGTATGGAGAGACCGTGGGTATAGTGGGCACTGAGAAACGTGAACTGAGAAGTCGCGTGTAGACTCATGAAGATCCGCAGAGGTCACACTGAAGAGTCCAGGCGATCTCAGGAAGGGGAGTATTACAGCGTTTTAAGTAGGGGATTGATGCCACCAAAAACTTTCAAGCAGATTCCTCTGAACACTGTGCCACTGCTGGGTAGGTGCCAGGGCTGGACCTGGGTGCTTGAGGCAGGATGCTCAGAAGAGGAGCAGCCGGAGCTGTGGCTGCGTGAGAAAGCTGCGGGTCAGTCCGTCCAGGGCAATGGCGCACCGTTACGCAACAGGGCCATGTTCCAGTTTCCAGGAGCTAGCGAAAGTAAAGCACCAGCGAGACAGAGCACCCAGCGTGCTTCGTACGACCAGCAGCATGCTTCTGTTTACATTACCAGCCAGGTCAGTACTTGGCTTACGGACGTGGGCAGTTCACTTCTGCTCACCTAAGCAGAATCCTCCAAGTGTCCAGAGTGTGATGCCGGGTTGGTCAGTGAGACATCTCCAAGGTGCTAGGCCACCCCAACAAATGAGTTATGGATCCTTGCTGAGTTCAAGGTGTTACCTGCCAGGGTATCACGGATTGATTTATGTCCTCCCACAATATATGCCAAAGCCCTAACTCCTGGAACCTGCAAATGTGACTTTATTTGTGGGTAGATAATCAAGGTGATTTGCAGAGGTAAGCGAGTTAAAGTAAATGCATAGGTTCGCCAGAGTGGGTCTCAGTCCAACACGAGGTTGTGCTAATAAAAACAGGTAAACTGGACATGGAGATGGGCAGAGAGGAGAAATGATGTGAAGACACACACACACACACACGTTAAGTAGTACGCACTAATATTTTTACTATTGCATAAATGAGGGGGAGGGCTATGTACAAGCCAGGGACCACTTGCAATTCCAGCAGCAGAGAAAGAGGCATAGTGCAGATTGCTCTTCAGCCTTTAGGAGGAACTAACCCTGCCCATGCCTTGCTCATGTGTGCTCTTGTATCCTCCACAGCTCTTGCTCAAGCCCCTGCACTTGTGGTAGTTTGCCACAGCAGGCGTAGGTTATTGATGAAAGAACAGGGAGGTCCTGGTGGATTTCACAGGGACCCCAGAATTCAGCAGTACAAGTGAGGGGATATTTACTGGGAACTCTGAACAGCTACTTAGTCACCATCTTCCCCTGGAGGCAGCAGCCAAGAGGAAACACAATTCCACAGAAACCTGTAACAGTTGCTGGCACAAAGGTCCCAAAGTGTGGTCCTCAGACCCTCCTCAGAAGTATTGCTGCACGATGTAGTTTCTTGGAATTTTCCTGAGGCTTCCTGAATTGTAAATTCTGGGTGATGCTGAGGTGTGCACCAGCTTGATGGCCACTGGGTGAGGTCCCAGGGAAGACAGGGAAGGACTTTGATAGGAGTAGGGGGGGAATGTATCAGATGGAGCAGAGGTGGGAAGGCATCCATGAAGGAGCCTTACCATGCTCTGAGTACTCGGGGTCCATGGAACTGAAAGGTGGTGAGGATAAACCAAAGTCATATTGTAAGGAGGAGTTTGAGAGCTAGGATAAGTCCATGGAGAGCCATGAACAAAATTTGGGGTGGCCACAGTGAGATAGTGCTGTCAATCCTTCTAGAGCTTTCGGTGATAACAAGTAGCCTGGTGGAAAAAGTGCCATAGATTCACCACCATACTACAGGATGAAGGAACAACGTGGGGTGTGTGTTTGTGTGTGTGTGTTAGAAGCAGAAGGAGGGAGGGAAGAGAGGAGGAAGGAAGAGAGAGAGAGACAGAGAGACAGAGAGAGAGACAGAGAGAGACAGAGAGAGACAGAGAGAGAGAGAGAGAGAGAGAGAGAGAGAGAGAGAGAGAGAGAGAGAGAGAGGAATGGGGAGGCTGTCACACCAACAGGAAAAATTGGGGAGTCTTTAAGAATGGCATGAGCCAGCAGGCCTGAATAGTGCTACCAGTTTTCTTCCACCTGGAGCTATTCAAAGATGGATGTTTACTTATCTGTCGATATGGACTACTAGCCAGCAAGTCACAATTCTTCTCCCCAGAGCCTGGCTCCATGGTATCTGAGTCAGTTACGACGGGAGCTGCTAAGCTTCCCTGGTCACTGACACAGCCTGAAGACCAACATGACAGAGATTTGGTCGCTGGGAATCAGCACGCTCTGCTCATGGCAGCTTGGTTTCATGGGGGCACCTACTCATGGTGAGGCTCAGTCCTTTCCCTGCAGGGTCTCTGGCAGGAGTTTCCTGCTGGCTGGTGGGTCCTTGTGCCCGCAACCTTCTGTGCTCAATGACCTATTAGGTGCGGGGAGGAGGATGCTTTTTAGCTGCCCTTCCTGGGTGGCTGCTGGGCTCGGCTGGGCCTGGGGGACTGGCACAGCATTTGGGGCACAGGAGCCTGGGTTTCGGAGGAGCCTGAGGGCCCCCCTCCCTTTGATGCTGGAGGTTCATCTTTTCATGTATCTTATTCATCTCTGAGTGCCTGGCAACTGAGCATTTTAGGTGTGTAGTAAGCCTTGGCATCTCCACTTAGAAACAGATTCGAAGGACCTAAGAGAATTGTCCAGAGATACAGAAGTTGTCAGGTGCAGGGAGGGCAGGAACCCTCCAACCTCCAGGTGTTCTAGGTTCTGGGGTTCTGAGCAGCATTATGTGATGAGAAGTCAGAGGCTTCTGAGGGGGTTAGGGAGCTGTGTACTATGTCATTCACAGGCATAGAGTCTCAATGGGGAGTCAGCAGAACATGAGATGAAAGCTTTCTGGGACTCAGTTTCCCCACTTGTCATAGGGGCTTTCACCACTGCTATATCATAATTCAGAGCAGGGATTGGTGTTAGAGTGCCTGGACTCACACCCACCCTGAATCCACCACTTTCTGGGACTGCATATATTGGAAAGTGCCATTTCTCCTTCATGCCTCAGTCTACCCATCTATATATGGAAATAGTGACAGTTGCTATTTCCAAAATGGCTGTGATGCAGATTATGTTATTTTAGTCATTCATTCATTCATTCATTCATTCATTATTTATTTATTTAATTTTGAAGGCCCTTCTGCCATAACCTTTTTTTTTTTTTTCTTAATGAGAATAGATTTATTGGGTGGGAAGGAAGCTCCTGTCTGAGAGAGGAATAGGAGGGGGGGCAGAGCAGGTTGTCCCCTATTTGTTAAATTTTAATTAATGTATTTTTTGGGTCCTAGGAATTAAACTCAGGACCATGTGTTTGCCAGACAGGTGCTTGTGTTGCTGAGCTATATCCCACACCCGGGCTTGTGTTGTCTATATTAATCACTCAGAACACATGACAAAACTCAGCTTATTGGTTTGGCATGAATGTCTAATGAAATACTGACTTTTAAGAGAGGAGAAGGTGCTTAAAGAATCCTAGCAGAGGTGAGAGTCGGGCCCAGATGATCCTGTGGAGTGCTTCAGACTCAGTCATGCAGATGAGAGGCTCAGGGCCAGGCGCAGTTTTCAGGCAGCAGCTGAGCTGTGCACTGTGTGCCCCCCTCTCTAGCTACCAAACCTCCTGCCCGTCTTGGTGCCCCGAGGTCTCCCACTCCTCTGCAGCACAGAAAGGAAAACGAAACAAACACACAACAAAAAAGCTTGCTGAGCTCTGACCTTAGAAGAAAGCTTGCTGTTCACTGAACCTGTGGTCCAGTGTGGGTGCCCTTGGGGTCCCCAGGCAGCATCCCACCATATGGGCATGTAAAGGCCTCTTTCCGATCATCCGTGCTTCTCCTATTCCCCAGGGCTCTGGGGTTATCTGCAACCAGCTGGTGCTGTGGAAGGAGCAAAGAGGAGGTGCCCCACTTCCTCACGGCTCTAACTCATGCCCTATTGGAAAGAACACGTGTGGGCCTCTCCCAGATGCACACATGCAGCTATGGGGACAGGGCAGGTAGCTCTAACCACAGTGCTGTGCTGTGTAGTGAGGAAAGGTGCTTAAACTTAAGTTGTGGCACCTCATCTTTTCCTACTATCCTGGGTGCCTGGACCTTCATCACTGCTGTCTTTTGCTGACTGGAACTTTGGGAAATTTAGTGATACAGCTTCCTTGTAAGGAGTAAGTGACATACTCCAGGCTGAGGGCTTGGTGCATGGTGTGGAGCGTACAGAACACATGTCAATGTGAGTGATGATGCTGGCGTTTCCAGTGGCTTGACAGGGAGCTGGAGTCATGGCATGCCTTGTAGAATGCGTTCTGACAAACCCAGAGTCTCCTGCACTTTTCCAGGGGAAGCTGGGCAGATGCAGAAGATGTTCCCTGGAGAGACCTGCGCAGGCAAGGCAGGAGGGACAGACAGAGCGTGGAAAGGGACCTGTGTCCATGGGCCAGGGCTGCCTCTCCCGAATTCTTTAGAGGAGAAGGGAGGGGGGGCACAGGCCAGAGGGAGTTCTCGGTTGATGTCTGGACCTGGCCTGGGCCATGTCAGCCTCCTCTTGCTTGTGACAATGGCGGAAATTCATCTGAGTGGGAAGTTGCAGAGACCTATCATTGACCTTGTTGCTCCCATGAAGTGGTGCTCTGCAAGGGCTGTTTGTATCTCACTGGGTTCCCCTCCTGCTGCCCAAAGCTGGAGAGTTTTGCAAACTATTCTGATGTTCTGAGCAGTACAGGGAAGTAGAAAGGGCAGGATCCATTCTTCCATTTTGCAGATGACCAGCTGGGATCGCCGGTGGCACTTCAGTCTCACACAGCCTGGCAGCACAGCCCTGAGACTAACATCCAAGCTTCTGGGGGTGCGGACTATGGAGGCAGCTTCTGTGCCAATGCAGGGCACACTGTCCTAGGAACACAGAGAGGGCATTTGTCCTCTGAAATTGACTCTGGAGATTATTATCAGCTGGGTTTTGTCTTAGTTACTTTTTACTCATTGCTGGGACAAATACCTGACACTCAAAATGAAGGAAGGAAAGGTTTATTTAGCTCACAGTTACTGGAGGTTTCAGTCCATACTTGGCTGGCTCCAAGACAGAGAGGCACATGGCAGAGAGCAGCAGTTCATGGAGGTGGGACAGCAACAATATGGTGACAGAGGCAACAGAACAACCAGGGGAGCAGAGAGCAACAGCATGAGTCTGTCTCTCTTTATATTGCATTCAGGCTCTCTGCCTCAGCCTCTCCACCTTAGCCTCCTGCACTCATAATCCCGGAAGTACTCAGATCCATAATCCCATAGTACTAAAACACATAATCCCAGTGGGTCATGAATCAAGTCTCAAACTCTAGAAGTCCCCGCCCCATGATTGCATGAGGCTTTGGGGGGACAACTAGACATAAACCATAATAGTTGCCATGAGACCTTGGATAAATTCTTTGTCTTCTCTGAGTCTCCGTTTTCCCATCTGCCATGTAGACAACCCCCTTTTGAGATGATACCAAGGTGGCTGGGCAGAGAGCTCAGTGGTCTAAGCACCTGCCTGGCAAGTGCAAGGTCAAGTTCAACCTCTGGTACTGCATGCTGTGCTGACCCTGGAACCCCAGGTGCACTGTGTCCATCCTAAAAACAGGCACGGTGGTGAGTGCCTGTAACCCTAGCACTTATGAGGCTGAGACAAAAGGATCACTATGAGTCTGAGCTGTGTGGTGAGACCCTGTATCCCATAAATAAATCAATAGTAAAAAAATGAAATGACGCTAGGGCCAGAGATCCACAAACAGCTCCCTCTCTCACAGAAGAAACACCGAGAGCTTGAAGTTTGTGACTGTGAGAGACAGCAGCCCATGGGGTTTTCCAAGCTTGTCCTCTTACAGTTACAATCTAGAGTAAAGGAAGGCAGACTCAGACATACACAGTGCAAGGACATCGCGTGCCAGTATGGATTAGTCAGGATACAAAGGCAGAAGAGACGGCTAGGATGATGGCTCGCACAGTAGGGCTGTGAGTTTACATACACGCATCAGATAGGGCTTGGGAGGATCCCTTGAGAACACACGCGCTGTGTAGGGCAGGCAGGGCCTTGCAGTGGCTGAGAAGGGGAGTGGACAGTGTGTGCAGTGCTCCTGAGTTCCTTCCTCTTCAGATGAAAGATTGGCAAGCACCTGCTTTCAAGTGCTGCAACGTCGGAGTGGGGCAGAACTGATTAAAAAAACCTGGCTTGTGTTTGATATGTTTCTCAATGAGTGGAATTAGAGGCCTTCTTGTGGTCATTGTGAAGAAAATGTTGAACTCCATGCCTGCTGGTGCAGTCTACGCTGGCTCCTGACAGTCTTTCTTGCTTACTTGTGCATGTGGGGACATCTCCATGTCCAATATTTGTCATAGATAAAAGGACACAATGGTCTCAAGTTTGAATTTAGCAAGTGTTTTTGCTTTTGTTTTTCTAATGGCCTGAACAAAATCCTCAGGCTATGAGAGTACTTCACACAGATCACATTCAACATTCACACACAGAGAAAAAAACACATTGAAAGGAAGCTCATTTTGTATTATTAGGAAAAGATTATCAGTAGAAACAGTAGCTTTTTGGTATATGTTGGACCATGTTTCAAGCATTTTACTTCATTTGTTTTGCGTTATTATTAAGAAGGAGGCACTTTTTATTTCCTCTGGGGCTCAGGAAGGCCATGCAATTTGTTTAGAATCTTTTGATTAATGACACCTCAGCCTGGATGTGTATCTACTACCGAACTTTCATATGCTCTCCATGCCAGTGACTGTCACTAGAGGAGGGGTTCTTGAATTCTCTCTGCATCCTTATTCATCCTTCTGTGAAGAGCGCACAGAACTTCTACGACTAGGAAGAAAGCCAAGAACAGGGAGGAGTGGAGCTGGACGGTGTCATGTGAATTGGACAGTCTGGTTGGTGGCAGCACTCTCACTGTCAGGCTTGTTTTGGTCTGAGTTCCTCTACCTCGCTTACCACCTTCTTTCCTGTGCAAGCAATTTCTACTGCCTTGGACACACAGCATCTTCAGAAGGTCCCTGTCAGGACATCTCTGAGATCTGCAGTGAGAATTCCCTGAAACAAGGGAAATCTCTTCACCAGTGAGACTTCACCTCTTCCTGTCTGCTTCTGTGCTTGGGGTACAGCTCTGTCTCCTTGTGGGAACCCTTCTCCTATAGCTGCTCTTGTATTCTTCTTTTTATCCATGGGAAAAACTGTCCTTTTTTGGGGGTCAGATGAGAAGATGTACAGTGGCCTTTTTACTTAAACATTTTCCAAAGACCCTTTTGCTTTCCACTCTGGCTAGTTCAAAACACACCTTTCTTTAAGGCCCGAGGTTATCAATTCCTTTTAAACATGAAAGTTTTATAATTGTGCGGTACCATTAATAATCCCCTCTGTCTTTCCACTACTGCTTCTTCTTCACTCAGTTCCCTTTTATTGTCACCACTGTTTGTTTTGAGGTGGTATTATGGCATGTAAAATAACTCCATGCCTCCTTCCTAGGAAACTGGGAGACTGTATGAAACACTGTATGACCGAAAAAAAAAAAAAAAAAAAAAAAGCATTTTAAAGGGTCTGTGCAAGTGAGCGGAGCTGTGTCCATTTACGTTATTTTCATCTTCGGTTTCTACTAGCAAGACAAAAATTGCCCTATACATTACACACACATGAGAGTCTGCTTCCAGAAGGCTTTTTCTGGTGTGTGAATTTCCTCATACTTCCTTCCTTCGTGAAAGAAGGCTTGTGGGTGCTCCCTTCTGCTACAACAACAGAAGGTAGACTCCTGAGAGAGTTCAAATCCTGCTTGGTTCCTTTCCTGGTTTTAAAACTTATGCCAGGCTAGTAAGCAACTAATAGCCTTGAACCAAACAAATCTCACAGTAAATTGTCAATCCTAAAGCTTGATCTGAAGGGTCATTGTGAGAAGCATGCGAAAATGCTCCCAGGTACATGGACATGCAAGTTCTATAGGAAACAGACTGCATAACATTTGCTGAATTTTACTTGGTGTCTGGTAGTGTTTACAGATCCAGTGCCATAGATGGCCGAGTTATTCCACATTTGGAAAAAAATCTCATCCCCTTGCTTTGCAAGGAGACAAGAAAACTAGGAGCATCTCGAGCCATCATTTATTTGTTCGTGACGTGGTACGTGTTTACCTTGGGGAAGTTAGCTGGAATTGATGACCTCATTATTGAGGTATTACTCATTCTGTATTGGTGGAATCTTTTCTCCAGGCTTGAGAATGCTGGTTAATCATCTCAAATTGTGTAAGTAAGCAAGTTTCATTATAGCATCCTGACCAGTGTAATTCTTCCTCTAAATTCCTACATTAATCTAAACATAGAGCAGTTTATTCCTGGGATGCATTGTCGTACCAATGTGTGATGACTGCACCGATCACAAGTTGTTTTGTGTTGTTTTCTAGTGATGGCTCTGTTGGCTGACTGTCAACTTTGGGAGAATACTGTTGTTGTTATTGTTTTCTCCTGAAGGTCTGCAGAACCCTAAAAGTGGGTTGTTCTTCAATACTTGTCCATTAGAATGGAACTGGAGGGGAAAGTATGTGGGAAATGTCTCTGTGGTGTCTACTCACACCTTGAGTCCATCACCAGGCAGCTACAGATCGTCCTCAACATGTCAGGCACAGTGCCCAACATTGAGTCAGAGAGGAGAAAGAAGCTTGTGAAGAAGTCTCAATATGGGGCGGAGAGAAACAGGGAAACGGTTATAGTACAGACTGGATGAGTGTGCTGGCTTTGTCTTCGGGTGGAGTATAAGTGTGTAGAAGAACATACAGCTAGTCTTTGGGCAGGATGTGAAAACCTGTGCAGGTAAGGGACACAGTGAAAGGGGTACCCAGGTGGACCCTGGAGCAGCATGAGTGTGTTCAGGTCAGAATGGTTCATGCCGCATGTACAGGAGTGTGAAAGTGTTTGGATGTTGCACAGGTGGATGCATGCTTATACATACAAGTGTGTGTGTACGAGGGAGAGTTGGGAGGTTGAGTTGGAAAGCTGGACTTGGATCTTGTGTTTTTGTCCAGGCATTTGTATTCTTTCATTCCATGTGTATTCATGAAGCACCTAGATGTAGAGGGCATGCTGGTGCTTTGAGCGTGTCGTCTCAGTCCTCCTGGTGACTGCATAAACTAGGAGCTGTGACCATCACTCTTACCGTGTGAATGAGGAAACGAGGCGCAAAGGAGTTACGAGGTCTACCCGTCGTAACACAGTGCGATGGTCCCCATAACTGCGAGGAGAGATATGCTCTTCTGATCACAGAAGAAGGGCTGAGGGGACAAGGTGCATCCTCATGTCATTCAAAGTAACCTTCCTGGCCTGGGTGGGCATTAAGCTTTGGCAGGTTCTTCCTCTGCTCCGGCTGCCTTTTCAGCTCCCTGACAGGGCCAAGTTCTCCCCTTCCTTGAGGCATTTGCTTGTGCTTTGCTTTCACCCTGGAATACCCTTTCCCTCATCCCTTCCCTGGATGTCAGTCTCTCACTGCCCGCAAAGGCCTTGCTCACCTCCCGGGACTCCCCTCTGCGCCCTTTACTGTCAATGTGCACCTCAGTTTCCTTCTTCTTTTTCTCCGTGAGCTTCAGCTATTGATAACCGTGGAGCATATTCCACTTTATGGAGTGGTTAAGAGGTTGGAGGTGGGCATGGTGCAGAGGTGAGACTCTTGACTCTACCACTTAACAACTGCTGGGACATCAGGCAAGTTCTCCTCCTCTGGGCCTCCTTTTACTGTTCTGTAATATGGGACTGTGGTAGATTCCACTTCATAGGTCCAGGAAGGCAGAGTCTGACACACGGGTTTAGTCGGTCAGTACATACTTTATAGGATGACTGCCTGCCTGAAACTTACGCTGTTTTCCTGGATCCTGTGGCTTTCCTAGGCTGGGAAGGTTCATGTTTATTAGTGGACCCACTTGTAGTCTTCCATCTCCTACTTACCTGGTCGCTGCTTCCCAAAGCTGTAGGTAATCTTTAGTGGGGATTCTGTAACTTTTGCCTCTTTTGGTGCTTTCTATGTTCTTAATTTCATCTTTGTAACTATACATCACAGCACGATTATTTACCTTCTTTTTGGAGCCAACGGTTGGAGCATTAATTCATCTTGCATCATATAGTTAGCAAGCAGCAGAGAGTCCCTTTTCTCCCTAGATATATAGGAACTCAATACAGAAAAGCTTAATTTCACATTTCTTGTGTGTACTGAATTTCTACCTTGTATTGAAATCATCATAGGAGCTCAATTTTATATTTGCTGACCCTCAAAAGCACCCAAGAAAGGCACTTTTTCCTGTAGTTGATATCTGGACTTCTTAAAAAAAAGTAAAGGAGGGTGGGTGGGAGGATTCCCATTCTTTGGGTGAAGACACTAACCCTGAAGAACATAAATGAGAAGACAAGTATGAGCAGCCCAGGAAGACCAGAGCCAGGGCTGCTGCAGGCCACCTGAGCTCACAGCTGGTTCCTGGCACCACACTGGTGTTTTCTGAGCAACAGCAGTAGAATCTATGTGCTTGTTTGTTAGAATGATTAATTCTTCATTGTCAAAGGCTTTTGCAAATTATAGGTAGTTGGTAATGACTAGGGAAACGATCCTGTGTTTGGACAATGTGATTTCTGACAAATCACTATGAAAGTCTCTAAATGTTTGCTCACAAAATATGTGCTTATCTTGCTGTGGACTTCAAAAAGCTGGTCCATGGCCCACACTTGGAGCAGCACTCCTGTGCGCATGCGTTATTGCTCTGCGAGCTCATATGTCTTTTGCCTATTCAGTGGCTCCCAGTCCTGAATGCACATGGGCATCCACCGGAAGCTTTCTCATTCAACCGCTCTAGAGTGGCATCTTTCCTTTTAAAAGGCAGCCAAGGGTGTTAGTCCAAATGCAGTCAGGCTGAGATGGACTTCGAGTGTTACATTCATGATTTCACTGAAATAGTCCTTTAAGGAGGACTGAGGCTCCTCCTCCTTCTGCACATCCTCTTGTTGTCATTCCTCCATCTCCACTTCTATTTCTTCTCTTCCTTCTCCCTCCCCTTCTTCCCCTCCCTCTCTCCCCTCTGCTCCCTCTCCCCCTTCCTTCCCATATTCTTCTTCTCTCTTCTCCTCTCCTCCCCTTCTCTCTATCCCCTTCCCTCTCTTCTCTTTCTTTCTCTTTCTCTCTCCCTCTTTCTTTCTTTCTCTTTTCCTTTGTGCATTCCTTCAGTCTTTCTCCCTCTTCTTCCTCCTCTTATCCTCTCTCCCTTTCTTCTTTTTTACAGAAACTAAGAGCCAAAGATAATGAGCATATGGTGGACCCACATCTGTTACCTACCGGTCTCAACTCCCAGATCAGAGCTTTCCTTGCTATTCTACGTCTGAAAGGAAATCCTTTCTGTCCAGAAAGACCTGGGAAAGTGCTGGCTTAATCAAGGTCTGACTGAGGCTGTCTTTGTGCATTCTTAGGACCCTTGGCTGGATAGTGGCTAGGGAAGGGAATAAAGATTCAGGTCCCAGGGACAGGAAGAAAAGGTGTGAGCAGCCCCTCAGAGCAGAAGTACTGCCTAGTCCTCCATGGCCTGCAAATAGCCTGCTGAGACCCCTTCCCATCTGAGCTGCTGCGATGGCTGCATCCCTGAGCTCTGCAGCTTGAGTGGTGTGAATTTGTTGTTTTCTTCTTTCCTCTTTACTTATGAGTTGCTTCAAGCATGTAGAGAAATTTAATTTTTTATGATTCATTGTATTTAATTAGATATAAACCTGTAACTTCGGTGGGAATTATCAACAAGATAATATTAATTGCACTTGCATTTGATAAAGATGAAAGAACCCCCAAATAATTTGCTAGTTGATATTAATTGCATAGTCTGGCATTTTCCAATTAGTTTTCCTTGAATATCGATCATAAGAAATACTTGGTTGTATATTAGCTATCTGCCCCCACTCACATCATCTCCAAGCCTCCTATTTCACAAGCTGAGGATGTTTACAAAGTAAGGACCCCACCCTTCATTGACCCAGCTGAACTTTTAAACTTTCCAAGTTTGCACAAACGAACAACATCCTAGAGTTGTAAGGTCACAGCCTCTTCACCCCAGGATATAGATTTACTTAGTTAAGTACTTTTTTTATTAAATAGCATATTTATAGCTATGATTACATCTGCGATATGATAGCCATTTCTTTCTGGGATGAGATGGAACTTCAGTGCTGTTTTAATTTGCGTTTGTCAAATGATCAATAATGTTAAATAGCTTTCATATATTTATATGCCATTTCTATTTCTCCATCTGAGAGATGTTTATTCATTTCAGGTGCCTGTTTTTGGATTGGGTCTTTGAATATGAGGGTCTGATTCTTAAAAATTCTTTATATGTTCTACATAAAAGCCCTTTGTCTGAGGGAGAGTTGGTTAGATTTTTTTTTCATAGTTTGGGGGCTTTCTTTTCATTATGTTGATAAGCTTCATACATATATATATATATATATATATATATATATATATATGTATATATACACATATGCATTCGTACAAGGGTTTATTCGCTGAGAGATGGACAGCAAGTCACTGTGAGAGGGAGGGTGAGAAGGAAATTCAGTAGAGAAACTTTAGAGTTGTGTGGAGAAATTTAGCGTTGCTTCACAACCAGCTCCTGCCTCTCCCCTGGGCTAGATCACACTCACCCAAGATGCTGGCTCAAAGTAGAGCCCATGGAAGGGTTTCCTTTAAGATATGAAACCAAATATTTTGAACCAACACCCACAAGGGGGAAAATGTGCACCTTTGTAGCTTCAGATTACAAACACAGAGCTAGAGAAACTTTTCTACTTCTTTGGGCTAATTTCTTTCTTCTCAACTTTATCCAGAGATAAATAAAATTCATAAACAGTTAAAGTGTTCAGTAGGGTGCTTTGATATATGTATAGATTGTGCAATTATTGCCATAATCAATTTAATTAGCATATTCATGGCTACAATTAGTGGTCTACTCTCTCAGCAAACTTCAAGTAGACAACATACTATTATTCACAGTAGTTACCATCACCGTACATTTGATCTCTAGAATTTATTTATTCATTTCATAATTCATAACCTGCACCCACAGGCCAATATCCCCTCTCCAGGGTCACTTCTAAGCAAGCTTGGAAAGCAGCTTGAGGGGGACCCACTGAGCTATTGTGGGAGTACTCCTGGCTCTGACGGTCCTGAGTGCTGTCTGGGATGGGCTGATGCCGGCTGGGCTGCCTTCTCCTAGGAAAGCATTTGCTACACAATTGAGCAGCAAGAGAGGAGTCCAGGCATGAGGCAAGGGTGGTCTAAGCCCCAGTAAGGGCCAACTATTTTTCTTTTCCTTGGGTAGATATATTATTCATACGCAAAAGCATGGTGCTAGCTACAAATGTGTTTTATCTTTATGTTAAAGCAGGGTGCACAGATTTCTGCTTTGGAGTATGATTTTAGCTTTTCTCCTTGAAATATGCTGCAAAGTTTACATTTCCCTTACGCTATCATTATAACAATACTTTCTGTTTATTTTGTTTCCTCTGTGTGCCAGGCAGTGATGGATGCTTTACATGCATGGTGTAATTCTAACTCTTACAACCTAACGATAATCATAGTAACAATAATTATAAAGCAATAATAAACAGTAGTTCTCATATATCTGATGCTTGTCATATACCAGGCACTGGGCCAAAAGCTTGCTTTACCAGCACTACCTCATATTATTTTCCTCTTTGCCATATAGAAAGGCATGGCTGCCAGGTGTGGTGGCACATGCCTGTAGTCCTAGCACTTGGGAGGCTGAGGCAGGGGGGTCAGTGTGAGTTCGAGACCAGCCTGGGCTACAAAAGTAAGCTCAAGGCCAACCTGAACTGCATAGTGAGACCCTGTCTCAAAAAGACAAAAAAAAAAAAAAAAAGAAAGAAAGAAAGAAAAAGAAAGGCATGGTTCATGTCTACACTTTACCAGTGGTGTTCTAACAATGGGGGTGATTTTCCTTTTATTGATGGGTCCACTGCAGTGCAGAGAAATCCAGGAGCTTGTTCAAGATTATAGGCTTGTAGGAGGGCTCAGGGCTTTCCTGGAGAGTTCTACTTCTCTGGACTTATGAGTGGTCCTCTTCAACTTCACTAAGTCTTGTTACAAATGTACTTTAAAAAACAATAAATTTTTACTGGGGTCTGAAGGTACTTGGGGGAAAGTGCAGGGTCGGGGTGCTAACAGAGCACAGAGTTATTAGGTGTGGGCAGCAGCCAGGGCTCACGCCACGGGATGCTGCTCTGACTCAGTGCATTCTCACTTAGAGATGCAGTCAAGACATGTGATTCTCAGAGTCTGGGGCCTGGAGAATCAGAGCAACTGGAGCGGTGAGGCGGGTTTCTTTCCTGTTGCCCTTGTGCAAGAGAAGCTGGGTGCACGGTGTGCATGGGCTGAAGTGCCGTGTGGACTGGCCATGGCAGACAGTTATCTCCCTGGCCAGGGCCTCTCCTTGGCAATAGCTGGGCCAGAGGTTTGTTGTCTCTCTGCAAAAGAAATTCTTGGAATCTGCTCTAGGAATTTCTCACCTGTGTGCAGGCAGATGAGGTTGCAGGGCTAAGTGGAGACCCAGCCACTGGCCTTGCATTTCATAGTTGGGCAGTGGTCCTCCCAGGTTTACTGGTCACATCAAATACTACGGGACAGGGATAGCTGCGACCCCCCCCTCCCCCCAATACATCCATAGAAACCCAATCTTCTTTACCAATTCTTCCTAGAAAACGCTAGACTCTCTTCTCTCACTGCATCAAAATTCTTGTAACACCCACTGTTGTTGTTTCAGTGAATGTCTTGTCTCATATATAGTTTTACTGTGGTGGTTGGTGCCTAGGACATGGCCATGATGAAAAAAGGGTAATATTTGAGCAATTAGGAGTTTGGTTACATTTGCAATCACTTCTCTCCCCTGTTTTCTGATTATACTGCTCTTCCACATGAGAGTAGCCAAACAGAATCATTTCTGAGTTCCTTTCTGGGCCCCCCCGGCCAGACTTGACTCTCGTAAGAGAGCGCTTCCTACCCTGCCGCCCCACATACCCTGGAGGATGCCACAGCTCCACAGCTGCTCTACCCCCCTTCCAACAGCCGAGCGTGCTGTTACACGGTGGAGCCTCCTGAGCCTCTGCCGAATATTCAAATAGCATCAGTCAGGCTGGAAAATGGCCCCAGGCCATTGCTGCCTAATGGGCCGCGATGCTGAGCCCATGTTCAGTGAAAGGCTCTGAGTACTAAGAGATCAGACTCTGATGTGGTTTTCTGTCCTCTGAAGAGCTTGTGCCTAGTGGGGCAAATGAGGCCGTGGCTAGAGCTGATAAGCAGCAGACAAGCAAACCCAAGCACAGGGGCCCAAATGAGCCCCTGCCTTTGGACCACAGAATAGCTATGGAAGGATGAAGAAGCTAACATTTTCACAGGCCTTGTGAGGAAGACGGACAAGTAAATCCACAATTATGACGTGCTTCTGTGGAGTGAGTGGTGGGGCATCCCCTGGGGCTTCCCTGGGAAAATCACACAGGTAGACGGCGTGAGTATGTGCACGAGTATGTGCGATTGAGCTGGGATCTTGGTTCTGCCTCATTCCAGCTGTGTTCATAGTGACATACTACTGTCTCCCTGCTCTGAGAAGTGTGAACAGCAAAAGTTCCTAACTCATGGGGCTAAGAGGATTATAGGCACAAGGTGTCACGGTGCACATCTGTAATCCCAGCATGCTGGGAGGCTGAAGCAGGTGAATTAAGTTTAGGTCCAGCCTGGGCAATCTAGTGAGGCCTTGTCTCAAAATTAAAAAAAAAAAATAAAGAAAATATTCAGGGACATAGCTCAGTGTGAATATCCTGGGTTCAATTCCCAGTGCTGGGGAAAAAAAAAATTGGAGCACAACAAGTAGCTCAGAATAATTGGCTGCTGTTACCACTGGTGTTGTGACTAGAAGAAACCATGGAGGTCCTTGTCTTGGATGGAAAATTGTAAAGCACATGCAATGATTCTACAGTTGTAGTAAGTCATACTTGATGCTTTTTTTTCTGTTAACAAATAAAAGCCAACACATGATGAATTCTAACATTTGAAATAAAGGTGAAATTTGTACTTGCTTGATTCTAGCCCCAGCCCTGTTGAATCTTCTCTTAAAATATTGTTGAATCTTTCAAGTCATTTTCTTTTTATCTGTCTATCATCCTATGCTTGGTAAGACCCTAATTATTATTATTTTTTTCATTTGGGCTTTTACAGCAACCTTATAAATGCTGTCATACTTTTTAATCTTTGAATGCTGCTATGGACAGTAGATTCTTCAGTCACTTTTTTAAAAGAATTTTTTATTTTATTTATTTATTTTTTCATGTTTCAGAACTTTTGGTTGTTTGTTTATTTATTTTTATGGCCAGCTCAGCCTGCCCTGAAGGCAGGGCTGGCACAGCATGTGGTGCCAGGGATCGAACCGTGGTCCCTGCAGCCGCCTAAGCTTTCCTAAGCAGGCGCTTTAGACCACTGAGCCATCCTGCTGGGCCCCTTCAGTCACTTCTTGATACAATCCTTTGACTTGCCTTTTCCTTTGATAAGAACTGCTGTCCCTGACTCATTGGTTCATTCTGCAAAACCTAGCTTTCTTCACAGAGAGCCCTAATGCTTGGATTCAGACTGGCCTGTTTTATGTCTCTATTTCTCCTATTAGAAAGAGTGTTCTAAGGGCATGGGACATGCTTTATTCATTATTTATCTGCAGCCACCGTCCGGGTTTAGTAACCATGCAGGATTTGTGTTGAATGAAGACCCAGGACTTTCTAATAAATTTGTAAATCTATTAAGCCTGGAGGAAAGTGCACATAATAGCCAATGAAGTCAAGTACCAGATATGGGTTGCTGACCTACAATATAAAATAAAGTTGTCAAAGTTTTGTTTAAGAGACAAAAATACTAAAGTCTTACATTTAGGTTACAAAATTTATACTACCAGCGCCAGGTTGAGAAGGTGGAGACTTCTATTCTTACAGATGGCCGGAGGATGTTAGTAGGCAGAAATCCCCAGCTGTACTGATAATAAGGCAAGCTGGACTCTCACACAACCCACTCACTGCCTGGGCTAAGCAGTCAATGTGGACAGAAACCTTGCTCCGGCAGAGCCTGTAATCTAATAGGGAGCCACATAATCAGGTGACAAGCTGTAGACACAGATGAGTGCGCTGAAAGAAAATGAGCCAGCCAAAACTTGCTGCTGGGAGGCCCAGGGAGGGCTTCCCAGAGATGATGCTTGAGCCAGATTCCGGGGATCTGGAGCTTGATGATTCTAGGAAGAGGAAGGGAGGCTCAAGAGGGGTGTATCAGGGACCTCTGTGGTGGACTCCAGTCTCCCGGCTGGTGTTACAGTGTGCAGTGGGAAGAAAGAGCAAGAGGGAGAATGGGGTGCAACAGGGTTCTGGGGTGACCAGTTGTTCATGGGGAGCAAAAGGGTATGAGCCACCTTGGTGAGGTTGGCAGGCTTGTAGCAGAGAAAGCAAAGCATTCTTGAGGAAGAGACTGGAGAAGCCAGATTTAGGCTATGGTTGATGAATAACCTGCTTGTAGCCAATTCTGGGAGTCTATTATCTCGTATCTTAACTCCATGCTATCACAGCTTGCTTATCTGAGCTGAGCCAGGGGTACTGATGATAAATAATGCTAGTCCATCATCAGCCTTCAGCTGTTAGCTGGACTCACTAATTAGACGGAAATCCAGTTTAGGGAAGTCACCTCTGTAGAGCCAACTGCTTACAAGTAGGCACAAGCACAGTTGGGCCTAGGGAGGGCCATGTGGTGGTCCTCCACAGGAGGGCTGACCACTTTTAAGCAATTTTCTATTCACAAGAGAATCTATTTTCATGAGAAAAGGTGGAAACATTTTAAGCTGTGTTTATGTGGTCTGTATCTGGAAAGATTCAGAGCCCAGGGAAGGTGGGCATGGTTTCGCTGTCCTTAGTCCTGACCCAGGGGAATGTCACCACATTTTGGAAGGGCAGACAGAAGACAGAATGTGGGCAGAGAGACAGATAGATGATTCCAGAAAGAGCCTCAAGAAGAAAATAAGAGGGTATAGGAGAGCGTTCTTCAAAGAATTGAAGGGAATGTAGTGTGGGAAAGACACAAGAGTCATTGGTGCTGGAGGGAAGGGTCAGTGGTTGAGGGTTGTGTGTGGGAAAGGGGCATTAATTCTGCTTCAGAGCAGCGCCTTGAGGTATTAAAACCTTTAACTGCTGGGATTATGCTTGTGAAACCAGTCAGCTGCCATCCTGTCACGTGCTTGGGCAGGAACTGGTTGGCCATTCGCAGGTAACAAAGCAAGGCCACTCCTTTCATGGGGGCAGCACATAGGTAGGAAAGCAGGCTACCGGAGCTACTCTGAGCCTTTGGGTATTAGAGAATAGTTTTATTTTTGTATTTTAGGGAAGGGTCCACAGAGTGTTTGGGCTTTCATTATCATCAGACTCCAGTGATCTGCCTCCCAAGAGCTGGGATTACAGGCACACCACCATGCCCATTCTCAATTGCCATCTCTGTGTGCCCTGGGGGGTGGGACCAGCAGGCCCGGGGCTGGAACCCCTGGACCCTGTGCCTGCTTGCAGGCACTTTAATCCGTTGAGCTATTTGGCCAGCCCAGCCTCTGGGTATTATAAACACAACTACTTTTCATTAAAACATCCAGATTTTTAAAAGTTAGAGGAACTGGTAAAGTGGGCCAGCACTCCAGAACCTTAGCAGTTATTTGGTGCAGCTATATGCTAATCTTAGTTTCCTGTTTTTGTAATAAATTACCACAAACTGAATAGTTTAGTATGTCACAAATTTATTATTTTACAGTTCTGTAGATTAGAAGTCTGAAATAAATCTTTTTAAAAAATTTATTTGATACAGGGTCTTGCTACACAGTTTGGACTCATCGTAATCCTCTTGTATCAGCCTCCCCAGCGCTGAGATCACAGGAGTGCACCACCAAGCTCAGTTCTGGGAACAGCGGTTCCAGGGCCAGTGTGGCATGCAAAACCACAGGTTGAACCCGAGTCCTTGCACTTTCCAAGCAGGTGCTTAGGCTACTGAGCTGCCTCCCCAGCCCTGAAGTCAATCTTTATAGAATAAAATCTAGGTATTAGGAGGGCTATGGGAGAGAATCAGTTTTCTTGCCGTTCCCAGCTTTGGGGGGCTGCCTGAACTCCATGGTTCTGGGTCTCCCTCTTTCTCTATTCGAAGTCAGCAGCATGATCTCTTGGTTTGACTCAGTTCCACCACCATTGCTTCCCCTGTGGCAGTTACTTTTCTGATTGCTGAGACAAAGTACCTGGCATCCCAAGTTAAAGGCAGAAAGTTTTATTTTTGTTCATAGTTTGTAGAGATTTCAGTCCCTAATTAACTGGCTCTAAGACAAAGTGGCGTAGCAGAGGAGTACCACGGAGGAGAAACCGTATCAGCCAGAATGCCACAAAAGCAGCAGGGGACAAGCAGCAGCAATATCAGCCCTCTTTCTGTCCTTTATATTCTATCCAGGCTACCCACTCCTTGGATGGGTACCACGCACAGCCAGGGTGGGCCATGCCGTTACCCACACTCAGAACTGTGACAAACCAATTGGTGAACTAATTTAGCAATTTCACCCCCTTAATCCAGCACCACACTCTCTGGATTCAGCCACTTCTGAAGAGCACCAACTATGACCAGATGAGGCTTTGTGGGAACATCTAGACAAGCCGTAACACCATCTCTGGTTCTTTTAAGGATGCTTTTGAAAACGTTGGACTAACCCGAATAAAACAGACTTAATCTCCCTATCTCATGATCCTTACCTTAGTTACCTCTGCATAGTAAGATCTTACCATGCAAAAGAGTATTCACAGGGCCCAGAGAACAGGACCTGGACATCTCTGGGAGCAATTACCCTGCTTAGGCCACATGGCTACCTTCCTAGGTCCTGCTCAGCGGGGCTTATGTATTTGGCTTACCTGCCTCTCTGTAGACATTTGCTTGTGATTCCTGAGTTCAAGGACCTGACTTGCTAACCACATTTCCTGTGGATATTCTGTAACTAAAAATGAGATTTTGCACCTGAAGATTAAATGCATTCATAAATCCCTTTTCTCTTAAGGACCTGGAGAATAGGAGTAAAAGAAGTGAGGGAACTTGAAAAATTGTTTAGAAGTGATGACTTGATTGTTTTCAAGATGTCACATAGTTAATTCAACATGTTACTGAGTGTGAGCTTTGTTCTGTACAGCATTAGAAATATGCAAGACAAAGCATAAAATAACAGTGTTTCCATTTCTCTCCCACTCAACAAAACATTTCGAAATCCAAGCAAGCAAGAATCATATGAATATAGAAATGACCTTGAATATGTTGTAACTTTCAAATAAGCCTAAATAATGTTCAAATGTCACTGCTTCAACTGGGGTTCTAATGAATGAGTCATGTCAGGCCTCATTGCTCATCACGATCTAGTGGAACTGAGGATTTCTCATCTATGATACCATCTCTGGCCTTTACAAAGGGGTTTTCTGCATTTGCAGAAAGAAGCATCAGACGGTGAAATGAAGAGCAGTATGACTTCATATGTGTGTGTAGGTACTTATGTATGTGCATAGACCTACGTGATCAGGGCCTGGGAGGGCAGGATGGTGAACCACGCTTGAAGGACATTTGGTGAGCATAACCCCCACCATAAAACAGATACCTTCTGATTCCACAGACAGGTAATAGGGAGAAGAAACCAACTCTGGGTCTCTTAGACTGAAAAACAATTCACTGGAAGGTTTCAGAAGTGCTTTGAAAAAGCATATCCCTGAGAGGACTAGGAAGGTGGGCCTCTCTTGGCACTGGGAAGCAAGCTCTGCTGGCACTTTCTTCCCAACAGCATGGTGAGAGTTAATCACTCTGACCTTGGGTCTTCCTTTATGACATGCAGTTTTCAGAGAATGAGTCTGATTGGATGAGCTGGGCCCTACAAGGACAGACACTTTGATTGAGAGTCCCACCGAGATGAAAGGACATAGCATAGTGCTATGAGAAGAAGAGCTGGCTGTTTAAGTCAGCTGCAACTTATTAATGGCAGTGATCTTTTAGAGTTGAGAATCAAGCAATCCCATGGGTCCTGTGGTGTCTGACCTAGGACCTAGGGTGAACTGGTGTTGGGAAGTAACAGCAAGGGCTGCTAATAAGGCTGAAGGAGCTTGGTAGGGTTCGTTTTCCTTTCTGAGTCTCAGTCTCTCCTCATGAAGTAAGAGTAGCAGCCAGGAAGAGCTTCAAGCTTTTTCTCATTTCTGGATCTAGCGCTCTTTCTGGCATAAATGCCTGGAAAGATAATGTTAGTGTTAAGCATTAGCTTAACATGCATCTGCAATTTGGGATGACAGTGATTCTCAAAATATAGACACAAATATCTCTTTATGGCTTTGCCTTGATTCAGGAATCTGAAAAAGAGGGAGGGAAGTGGTAGGCTATTCTCCCTGGTTTCTTCTGGGCGGTGGGTACTAAGGAAGCCCATGGTGCTGGTGGCCGCGGGCAGTGGAGATGACCATGAAGAGCTGGCATGAGACAGCAAGGAACAAATACTGCAGCGCTAGGCCTGTGTGCATGGAAACCACCACGCCACAACTCTGAGTGTTTGTGGGACAGATAGGATTGTGTGATGTGGCAGCCAAGAGGCTGGCATGCCGTGTGTATGTGGCATCTCTAGAGAAGCCAAGCGAGGACCCGGAAAGCCAGGGAAAGTGTTGATATTTCTCCAGCTGCTTGAGGTGGAATTGTCTCTTAGCAGCTTCTCTGCTCCTCTCCCAGCTGGAACCAAGCATTGCTTATTATTACTGCACACCGGTGGTATTCACCGAAAAACAATGGTAGGAAGCAGAGGCTGAAAAACTACAAAGGCTAGAAACTCAGCTCTTCCTGTATGTTGATTCTTTCCAGACTCCAAATACTCTCCTGTGTCTGGACCAAACTCTGATTTTGCAAGCTCAGAGGACTCAGAAAAATAAGGATGTGGGATTTTGCTCAGGTGGGGGTTATTCTTACACAAGCATCCACAGGAAAAGAGAAAGCTAAACATATATGCTATAATAAATACAGACAGATGAATAATAATAAAATAAGGGGCCAAGCAGGGGGCCCAGAATTGTTTGTGTGCCCAAGGGCACAGGATTAGGAAGTAGGGAGCAGGAGTTGAAACTCAGCTCACAGTGGTGCTTTCCTCCCTTGGTTTTGCTGTCTATCGACCGAGAGAGGAGATTGTTCAGAGGCCTGTTCCACGATCAGAGGCTGCTCAGTGTCAGCCCAGCATCGTTCGGAGTCTTGGGTCAAATCTATATGCTTCACTGTTGTCCTATCTGTTTCTGTCTCCTATTCATTTCTGCTGTACATGATCTCTCCCTGCTGGGTTTATCTCTGGTCATGTGACCTAGTTGCCAGGGCTCTTCTCTGTCCTATTGCTTTTCATTTCCGGCAGCAAAGACTATGTTGGCAGGCCTTGCTCTTCCGAGTGAGGTGGTGAGAATTCTGATGGTGATGATAGGAAGCCATGCTGTGCGACCCAACCTAGTACAGGCAGGAAAGACCCAAGATCCCCTGGGGTGAGCTCAGGTGCGCAGCTGAGCCCCAGCAGAGTCTTCTGCAATTTCTGCACTGCCCAGGTCTTTCTTCGGTGGTAGCACTGGCCTCTGCTGGTCTGGGCCTCACAGTGATGCTGTCCTTGGGGATTAAGTTGAGCATGCCTTTCTACAGTGTGTCACTGTCGCTTGCTTACCTTTGACTTTTTCAATAATCTATCTCCTCTTGGCTCTTAACGCTCACTCCTGCCTTGTCCACCTTCTGCCTTTCTCTATGGGCCAGTTCTATTACACCTCTCTGATTACATAGTTTTCAGTATTTATTTTCAGACGAGCAATATAGATAAGCGACAGAAACTAATTGGCCCACCATGTGTCCAGCAAGGAGTGTTTTTTTTCATCTTCCTTCCTGTTTCTTGCACGTCATTTTGTCTTGGTGTGCGTTAGGTTAGAGTTAGACCTTACATCATCAACTAGTTTATAGACTGAGGTGATCACCTATTGGCAATTTCACATAGCTCAACACAATTCAAGATAAGCCTGGACCTGTGTCTGATCACCAAGTGTCATTACCGTATTTTCATATGTATTATCCACCTCCATTCATCAGACTATAAACTCTATGAGCCAGGAAGTGCTTTGTTCATTGCTTTGGCTCCAAGGCCTGGCATCAAAACAGCGTTCAGAAAATGAGTAACAGTCCTTTTCTCAAATGGTAGCCAACTCAGTATACAATTCTTTTACTTTTTACCTCTTTATTGAACACTTTTAAAATGTTTCTTTTTGGTTATGTGTAAGTCAGTTTCATTTTCTCATAACTGCATGAAATCTTCATTGCTGCTGGGGATATACTCTAATCAGTGTGACCAATCCCTTTCCGGTGGTCATGTGGGCTGTTCTCAGCATCTCGCCATTACAAACACAAGTGCCCTTGCACAGACTCAGCAATGCACAAGCACATGCTGTAGGAAGCTTCCCCCATGTAGAACTTCTGCTTTTAAGGTTCTGATGCTATTTTTGACTAGACATTGCCTAATGGTTGTCTCATGGTATGCTCAGGAAGGAGTCATCATTCTCATGGATTGGGTCCTTGGTCTCTTTTCTGCTAACTCCAGGAAGTAATCTACTGATTTTCTTGGGCTCTACAGAACCATGTCAGTGCAGGAGTGGCCGTACACTGTTCTGCTGGCTTGATGTTTGTCTTGCTACTCCCTGTGGTCATCAACAGTCCATTGCTTGTATACTACCCTGTCACATCTGTATAGGAAGATGGATATCTCAGCAACGCTGAGAAATGGGAATGTTGGAAGCCATCACAGTTTGCAAGTTTAGGAACAGCTGCCACCTCGGGACGATACCTCAAAACAGTGGAGTGGGCACTGCCATTGAGCCGCCATTTCACTTAGAAGCAGCAGTCATTGGGCTGTAAGAGAGCACATCTCTGCCTTCTATCCGAGTCCTGAACTCCTGCTTGGGAATTATTTCTACATCTACCCAACACGTTCAATTTCAGCTCATCCCTACTGTGTGCCAGGAGCTCTCTGCATAGAACTTCATCTAACTTTAGGAAAGTGAAAAGAGCCACATCTTGTACTGGATGCAATGGAGGCTGGATGAAGTAGAACGACTTGCCAGAGCAGGCTTTTAGAAGTAAGACTGAGTCACTTCCTGTTTTACACTTCTGGCAAGGCCTTCCCGTGTTCTCTGTGCTCCTGCCAACATCTCCAACTTTGTATCCCACCCTCTTCCTCTCACTTCTCATACAGATGGAGGGAATATTATTTGGGTTGCAAGGTCCTTTGAGTTAATTTCTAACTTGTAAAAGATTAGGAGATGTTACATGAGGTTCTAGATTTTTAAAATTTCTCTTGACAACTCAAAGCCCTGGTAACCTTGCATTCTGAGATGTCAAGATAGACACCCCTGGTGGCTCTTTCTCCAGGGGGCTGTGTGTCCTTCAGTTTGCCATGCTGCCTCTTCAGACCATTTTACTCACTCATGCTTGGACCCTGTGGCATTTGATCGATGTGACTTTCACTCTGAAGATTCACATCTGTTTTCTATCAGAATTGGAACTAGTAGGGCTTGTGAATAATTGAAAAAAGACAACCATGTTTGATAATTTGTGTGTGAGCCCAGGCTTACCAATATTAACAGCAGATGGCTGAAGGAGAACAGGTGAAGATTATTTTGGCTCAGAATGTAAGTAGCCTTTTGTATTTAAATCTGCATTGTCTTTTTGTACACATATACTTATTTAAAATAAATGCAGGCATAAAACAGCCACTTGCAATAATTACATTGAGCAGTTTCTCTTGCTGAATGCAATATGTTGAAGTGGTTACTTGAATTAATCAGTGCTTATAACTTACGTACACGCTAGTCAGCTTTGCATTGTTGGGACATAAAAACCTGACACACACAACTTAAAAGGAGGGTTTATGCTGACTCATGGTTTCCCAGGGTTGAGCCCACAGTCGGCTGGATCTAAGGCAGAATTCATGGTAGAAAGACATGGCCGAGGAAAGCTACTTAACTCATGACATCTGAAAGGCAGAGAGCAATGGGAGGGTCTGAGAGGAAGAGGCCAGAGACCAGGTACATCACACTGTGATGTACCCAGACGGGCCCACCTGGATTCCTGTTACACATGCCAGTGCCGTGCCAGAATCAGATCTGGGTCCAACTTAGAGACATACAGTGAATAGTTGTTTAAAACAACTTTATTTTTGTTTTCCTGAAAATACTAGTGAATGTCTAATTCATAATACACTTTAAATAATAGATCTTCAAACTACCTTTGATTTCTATTTTTGTTCCTCTTTCCCAAGGTGACAGGCTGAATAATGGATACCTGATATATCATTTTTCTATTTTATTTTGTGGTAATACCAGTCTTTATTTTCATAAACACTCCCTGTACATCTTGGTTGCCTCTGGTAGGGTGTGTAAGTCCTACCACATTCTTTTAAATTATCCTTCAAAGTGACAGATCAGTTTCTAGCATCTCCACCATTTACCTTATTGCGAGAAGTCAACACTGTTAAAGTGTTCATTTATGTCAATAATGCTATATCTACGTCCTGTTTCCTGGACTCTGTGAAATGTTATCTGTATGACAGAGGGACTTTCAGATGTGGCTTAAATTAGGGATTCTGAGGTGAGAGTGTATTCTGGATTATCCTGGTGGCCCAATGATACAGTCTCATGTCCTCTGGAGAGGAAGATAAAGATTCCCCTGTAGAGGAAGAAGGCAAGTGATGATTGAGGAGAAGGGCTATGCCTCTGCTTTGGAGATGGAAGAAGGGGCCTTGAACCAAGGGATACGAGGACCACAGCTTTAGGAGATGGGAAAAGCAATGAAATTCTCCAGAGCTTCCAGAGAGAGTACACCTCTGTTGACATATTGATTTCAGCCCAGAACAACTGATTTGGAGTTTCTGGCATTTAGAGCGACAGAGGATAAATGTATGTTGTCCTAAACCACCAAGATTCTGGTAATTTGTTATAGCAGCTATAAGGAGCTAATGCATTCATTTTTATTTTAAAGAGAGAGAGAGAAAAAAAAAACCCAATCAACAAGAACAAAGACAAAGACAGGGCAACATAAGACAATAAAAATGATACAGAGTTTCAAAACAAGAACAGAAAATTAAAAATGGTTGTCATATTAAATATTATCATCAAATTTGTTGCTTGGGGGCAGAGCCAGCATGGCAGGCCCGGGGATCAAACCCTGGGCCCTTTCTTTCTTTCTTTCTTGCTTTCTTGCTTTCTTGCTTTCTTTTTCTTTTTCTTTTATATTTTAGGGATGAGTCTACAGGATGATCAGGGTCTCACTACTAGATGGGGCTCATAGTGATCTGCCTGTTTATAGCCTCCCCAAAGCTAGAATTACAGGCATACACCACCACTCCCATTCTCAAGTGCCTTCTCAACATGCCCCAGAAGGTGGGACCAGCACTACAGGCTTGGGGATTGAATCCCTGGCCCCTGTGCCTGCTTGCAGTCACTTTAATCCATTGAACTATTTGGCCAGCTCAAATTTTTTGCTTGGATTACCAGATATAGTCATGCAAAACTGATCAAACAAATGGGAGCTAATACATTCTGTAAATGGCCTCTTTCTTTGTACATTCTTAACTTCTCTATGGAATTTTTTGGCCCTTTTTTGATTCCGTTTTACAAATAGAAAGCAGCACACATAGGGAACTAGAACAGTAAGCCATCTTCTTTGTCCATCCCATGATTCCTTTCCAGGATGGAGATCTAAAAATACAGCGGATGAGGTAATGGGGACATGCGACTACATGATCTGTCACCTGCATCGTGACTCAGATGGTCAGGAGGGACATTTCTGGAGAACCTGGGCTGTCTCAGTTGTTTACCCTCTTTATTCATAATGCCTTTGTTTTGACAACTTCATGGTTTGCCGTACAAGCCCACCCAAAGTAGGCTTTCCTCTGGCATGGCTCTGTCTAGATGATGTGTGGCTCCACCTCTAATTACCACGTGCCTCATTTGCACAGGGTTTTACTCATTCTCCTGTCACTGGTATAAAGTGGGAGTCTCATTGCCAAGGCAACCAGAAGTGGGAGCACGTACAATTTCAGCCTTGTACATCTCTTCTTGGTATACACCCACTGTGTTCTGGCTTTCTTGTCTCCCATAGCCAAAATAGTGCAAATTATTCCATGTTCACCCCTGTGCATCCTTTTGCTGTGATTAACATTTTAGCATGCATGTAGGTTTGTTCCTGAATTCGTCAACTTGGCTCTTTAACTTCCCCTAGCTAATACTTACATCTGTTCCTTTGCCTACATAGATTTCTTATGTGAAATTCCTCTAGGTAATTACTACTTTCAGTACTTTCTGCATGGGTTTTCTCTTTTTCCTTCCTGACTCTTGACTTCATGCCTCCCTACTGGAATTAGAATCTGGAATTTTTGTTTCTGTTCTCCATCTGTGCTGGATTGCTAAAACACGGATGGAGGATCATGGGCCCCCTATAGAAAAATGTATGGTGGGTTTGAAAATGTGGTTCTAATTTTGTATTGACTGCTACATATTCTTTTTACCCTTAAACATACATCAAAAACTGATTTGAATCTTAATGCCCTCAATACTAGTTGAGGCACCTTTAGTACAATAGGCTGGATTTTCTCAGTCATTAATTTTTGCAGATTTACTCTGTTTTAAAATATTGGTAAGTTTTAATGTGAACAAAAGGCCTCCTCGTGCTTAAAAGAGAACTACTGTCACAAAAGACATAGCATTCATAGCCATTAGGTGATTCTGTTTTACAAATATGGTCTCTGACTTATAGATGACCTTTTTAGAAAAAGTGTATTTGGTACAGGGTCTCCCTATGCAGCTCAGACCCAGTGATCCTCCTGTTTTCAGCCTCCTCAGTGCTGGGATTATGGGGACATCACCATGCCTGCGCTCAGTGGCCAGCTCAGCTCGCCTCGGGTGGGTTACACATGATCTTAAGTTGCAGTGATTTGGCAACTTTTAAAATAAGTTTGTACAGAAAACTACGGATACTGGGTTATCATGAAATAGCAAAGATCTGATAGTATCATACAAATATTTCCTTGCACACAGCTAGAGGTGAATAGTTTCTGCACCTTGGGATGAAGAGGTAGCCTTTGGTTTGTCTCAAGGTGATTTTTACTCACTTTATCTTGCTCACCTTTATCTGTCTGACCACTGTAAGCACCTGAATTTGCACATTCTGAAAGAGAGAAAGTCTATGCTGATGTTCTCCTTCACTCACCCACCCACCTGGTCCACACATGTTCCTTTGTTACATCCTGAAATGGTCATTCCACCTTTAGGGTGAAATGTTCCCTGCCTTTCCACATAGCCATTCCTGCTGTAATCACTTCTCCTTGGGAGAAAATTCTTCCACAGATCAAAATAGCCTTTCATATCTGAAATTCTTCTATGCACTGGTTGAAGATTTACTAGTGAGTCATTCATTTGGATCTTTCCAGATACCTCTTTAACGTCCCATTGCATTCTGGAAGGCTTGGGTCTGGTAGGGCTGTCAATTCAATATCTGGTTTGTGTTCACCATAAAGTTGCAAGGCTCATGGTGTCATCTCATCTTGTAACCATATCTATCTTGTTATTTTATATCACTTAAAATTTCCAATCCAGTGTGTGAGGTCTTCTGATAGATTTCTCAAATTTTGACAGGGAAGACCTAAAGGAATCTGCACAAATTTCTCTGATGATAATGGAATTGATAATGAATATGATCTTAGTGCTGTCTTTTATAGAAAAGTGTCCATCAGGATAAACTGCATGCCATGATAAATGGTTAACAGACATCATTGCATGTAATCTTAAAGACAAGTACTATCTTGGTTTACCAGTGAGTAAACTGAGAAAAATCCACCACAATAAAGGTCATTGTGGTGGATATCGTATTTGGTTCAACAAAACTCATTCCTATTTCATGGTAACTGCTATAATTTTATATGGGATACCCACTCCTTCCATATGCAATTCTTATCTTTTGGGGAGAGCAATTTCTGTGAATCAGGCTTGAATAAATCAGTACAATTGCCATTCACTGACTACAGTGGTTGCTTCATCAATTTTTATAAACTACAGTTAAGGACAGTGATATAGGAGATTTGGTTGGTGGGGTTCTGAGAACTTGTACCAGTGGTCATGGAAGGACATAGGAAACTCCTTACATGCTTGGCATTTTGCCATATTTTGATGAGGAGGCATCAGCCACTGGATAGCTTAATATGGTGAGTACAGAAAGGAGAGTTAGAAACAGAAAATTGTGATAGCATCATTGACCTACAAACTCAATCCTGAAGCTATTATTCCAGTCATATGAGTTGATTTATTTTCTTTATTTTTAGAGATGGTTTCAGTTTTGTCACTTGCAACTACATGAATTTTGATGGACACACTCAGCTAGTGAGTAATGTATTATAATTCAAACAGACAACTCTGGCTGAAAATGCTATGCCATTTCTTTTCTTCTGTTTGATGTGAGTGCATTCTCTTTTGATATACCTCTGTTACAGTTTGTATCTAGTTGTGCCTCCAAAGGCTCATGTAAATCATGGGGCAGTCAATTGTGTGGCTCAAGGGATGGGACCAGAGGACCAGGGTGGGGCTTGAGGGGCAGGGCCAGAGAGGCATGAACCATTGAACTGACAGCATACACTTCCTCTGCACTCCCCTAGGCCTGGTGGCCTCTCTTAGAGGTATAGAGTGGATCATCCTGGACAGAGCAGTATCCCAGCCTCTCCTCCAGACACTGTAGAGTGGGGGCATGTCTTGAAACCTCCAGTAACTGTGAGCTAAATAAACCTTTCCTCCCTCATTTTGAGTGTTGAGTATTTGCCTCAGCAGTGAGAGAGAAGTAACTGAAAGAATTTCACAAGATCCAAGAACTGGAAGAGACTCAGAAGAATGTCCCATCAAGTCCACGATGTTATAGACAAGGAAACAGGCCTAAAAGGAAAGACAGCTTGTCCAAGATAGTGGGGTTCCTGGTGAGATAAGCGGGCCTCAGAGCTCTGCATTTCCCCCACATTGTAGCACCTTTATTATTATTATTATTTTTTTCTGCTAGTCACACTAGATACTTGGACTTTTCTTTGGGGTTCAGACTCAGATCTACAGATCATGACCCAGTAAGTGGAATGAATTCTTGTGGAGCAGGTGCCTGGAGCTCTTGTGTAATATCTTCCCTTTTATTTCAGCCAAGACCAGGACCAGAATGGAGGGGAAGCAAGTGAATATTCTCAGTATGGCATCAGTTCCTAGAAAAAGAGGGAACAAAGGAGGAAGACCAGCAGGACATAAAAAGGGGGAGGGAAGGATGCAGAAAAAGGGAGCTTATGGAGGGAGATCAAAGAAACCAGATGGACAGAGAAGAAAAGTCTTTGTCTTTATTCTTGTAATACAATGAAATTAATAAGGGTTACCTAGTCCTAGGTGCCTTTTCTTTATAGTTCGTCTAAAATTCCTTTAAAGAATTTTTAGTCTCTTTATAGAGCCTTAGAATATAATTTAGGGCTTTAGTATTTCCAACAAGTAGCCCATTGGTAGAAAAGGAGAGTTATATGAAGCAATTTTAGAGGAATTTCAGGAAAGAAGGATATTTGATTTCTACCTTTTCTTTTGATAGTCAAGCCATGATTACCTTTCATTTTCCTTTTAGGAGGAAAGTTTTCTTTCTTTGCAGTAAATGGAGTAACAAAGGAAGCAGCATTTAATACACAATTGCTCTCTATGAGTGGTAGGCAGAAAAACGGCCCTCGAAGAGGCCCATACCCCAATCTCTGCCACCTGTGGCGGCACTGCCTAAATTGGTAAAAGGAACTTTTGCAGCTGTGATTATGCTAAGGACTGAAAAGATTATCCTGGATTACCAGGGTGGCTGCAACATAATCAAAATGGCCGTTCTGAGGGAGGAAGGGAGGTGGAGGGTCTGAGTCCGGGAGAAGAAACTGACACAGAGACTGAGGAAATGCACCTGCGGAATGAGATTTCTGGGATGAAGACCTACGGAATGTGAGAAGGCCCTAGAAGCTGGAAATTGACTCTCCTTCAAAGCCTCTGTAAGGACACAGTCCTGCTGCCCTTGCCTGATAGTCCTGTGAAGCCTCTTTGGGAACTAGGACCCCCAGAGCTTCAGGATGATAAATGTGCGTTGCACTGATACTCAGTGTTTTGGGTCATTTTTTCTAGCAACAGAGACTAATCTACCGCATGTCAGCACCTATGATCAGTGGTTTTCCTATTATCTTAGTTACTTTTTACTCGTTGCTGGGACAAATACCCAACACTCAAAATGAAGGAAGGAAAGGTTTATTAGCTCACAGTTTGTGGACATTTCAGTCCATATTCGGCTGGTCCAAGGCTGAGTGGGACAGGGCAGAGAGCATCCAGTTCATGGCGGCGGAACAGCAACAAAATGGTGGCAGAGGCAGCCAATCAAACAGGGCAGCAGAGCAACAGCTACAGCTTTAGTCTGTCTCTCTGTCGCTCTTTATATTACATTCAGGCTCTCTGCCTTAGGATATCCACCCTAGACCACACCCATAGTCTCAGCCTTACTCAGACCAATAATCCCATCAGTACTAAAACACAATCCTAGGGATCATGAATCAAGTCTCAGTCTGTAGAAGCCATGCCCCATGATTGCATGGGGCTTTGGGGGGACAACTAGACATAAACCATAACACCTATGTACCAGGCTTGGTGCTTACTATTCCTTCCTTTAGAGGCTACAAAACTGAGCTCAGGGAGGTCAGTTAATGCCCCTAAGTGTCAGGCAGTTGGATCAGGCTTTAAACCCAAAGAGCGGACACTGGAACCTGGAACCTGGAACCTTGAACTTCTTTCGTCCTTGAGACATCCAACGCCCAGGAAATCCTTCATGATACCTCAATTGCCCAGCAAGCTACTTCTGGTACAAAGTTCTATTCTGTTCTGAGTGAAATAGCACCCTTGCATACTGGGCATTGCAGTGCATCTAGTTTAACTTTGTTCGGGGTGCAGCGCTTCTGTTGGCTCCCTCTAAGCAAAGGGCAGAGGCCTCTAGGCATCTCTGTTCCACTTATCCCCAGCCTACATACTTATGTTACTTAACTAGCCATCTCAGGAGTCAGCTGGGAAATGCTGTGAGGGAGATAAATAGCACGTGTAAAATGAGAAATGCTGTCTCTGAAAATCTCTAAAGGGGAGGCACTATGACCCTGTCAGAAGTATAGAGGGGGTTGGAGAGGACAGCATCCTCGCTGGTCTGAGAAGGAAAGAGAAAGGATTTGGAGAGGCAGGAAGGTAGTGGGGAAGAGACATGGGTGAGAGGAGCCTGGGACTGAAATAAGCCAAGAAGGATTGGGGCAGAGGAAAGGAGGAAGGGAAGGAGACAGGGAGAGAGGGAGGGAAGAAGAGAGGAAGAGAGGAAGAGAGGGAGAGAGGAGAGAGAGGGAGAGAGAGAGAGAGAGAGAGAGAGAGAGAGAGAGAGAGAGAGAGAGAGAGAGAGAGAGAGAGAGAGAGAGAGAGAGAGAGAACTTGAAATAATAATATAAAAACAGAGAAAAGAAATTACAGGGCACTTTGCAAATCCCTGCCACAATGAAAAGCTTTGTCATAATCCCACAGACCACGTATATGTATCCTTAAGTCCACTATTTTAAGCATTTTAAACAGAAAGTACATCATCACTGTCTAATTCCGGCATTTATTGTTACTCCCAAAGGAAAACTGTACCGATCAAGCGGTCACTCCTATTCTCATGCTTTTTTGCCTTCTGTTCCCAGAAACCATTGCATTGTTCTGTACAGATTTGCCCAGTCTGGATATTTTGCACGAGTAGCATCCTGTTTTAAAGTCATGCCATAGAGTTGTGTATGGGTTCTTTCATTTAGCACATCATTTTTAAGGATTCATCCATTCGAAGAATGTGGCAATAGCAAGTAGATATGGATTAAGTGGAAAGTGCAGTGCTGTAGTTGATGTTATGTGTACATATAGGACAGATTCATCTGGTAGAATGAGGTAGAGCCTTATACTAATGTAGAGAGGTCTTTGAGATACTTTTTGGAAGAAAACAACAAGTAATTAAATAAAAGTCCTCTATCTTAGGTTTATATTAATAGTTGTGAAACAAAGTGGTATAATTTCTTCTTTTTGCTTTTTTGTACTTGGTACAGGATTTATAGGATCTATAGGGTCTTACTCCATAAATTGAACTTATAGTGATCCTCCTGTTTTCAGCCTGCAAAGCACTGGGATTACAGGTACACACCACCACCCCAAGTCTCAATTGCAGTCTCAGTGCACCCCTGGGGGCAGGGCCGGCACAGCACATCAGGGATCCAACCCTGGCCACTGCACTCTGCCTAAGCAGCTGCTTTAGTCTGCTAAGTTATCTGGCTGGCCCAGAGTGGTATAATTTCTCATATAAATGTGGGCACATAAATGCACAGAGTTTCTGGTGGAGACATAAGAAATATTAGCATAACAGTGATTGCTGTAGAGGAGAACTTGGGGTTAGCGATGTTTCTTGATGCTTGGTTTTGTTAAGGGAGAGTGTATTTGTATATGTTCAGTATGTTCACATAAATGAAACTAACTGAAAGAAACCAAGAAGGTGAGTGAAAGGCAGAAAGACAGAGACCATTGATATCAAGAGTAACACAGGAAGAAGCCCCCAGGAAGGAAGAGACCCCTACAGGGGAGTTTGGGTGAACCTATCCTCACGTATTGCTCTACCCATTCGGGTGGGGACAGAGTGTATGGGGAAGGCTCACCTCCTCCCAACCATGATAAGCTGACTCTAGCTATGCTGTCTCCCATGCTGGTGATTATTATTTTGTGCCAGGCATGGAAAACTGAGAAGCCAGTTCAGAGAAAGCCATGTGTTTTGAGTGTCCTGCTTAGCAATCAGTGTTTTGATTTTAGAGAAAGTTTTCTAAGCTTAATCAAGTTGTTTTTCCTATGTTGTCAGGATGATAAATATTTTGGAGGCGGTTGTGATAAGACAAAGTCATAGCTTTCTTGCAAGAGTGGAAGAGCACAACTTTTAAGGAATTGTGTATGGTTTAGCCTTAGAGACTTCATGGCAATTAACTACTCAATGTGTGAGAAATCACATTATGATTTTTTTTTTTTTGACTTGGCCATAGATGACTCAGACCAGAAAAATGAACAACTTTATTTATGGTGTGTTTTCTGTGTCAAGGACTGTGAATTCCAGTTTGAGGTCTCTGCCCCTTTCCATTTACTCATTTTCAGAAGAATAATTTAAAGAGTGGTTTAAATCTTAGTAGATACTATGGTATTAAAAAAAATAGATATAGCCAGTGATGGAATGCTAGTGTATCGGAAGAGACAGGCGCTCTGCAATAGCTCCACTATTACATACGTGTGGTTACAAATCCTGGCACGGCCAATTCTGCCTAGGCACGTAGAACTGGCATATCACTTACAGGTGTGCATGCCACAGTCAGCCCAGAGACATCTCTTAGGAGGAGACATTTAGTTGAATTGCCTCACTCTTGGCCTCAGGAAATTAATTTTCATTCCTAAGGCTTGTGCAAATGGGTTGGAGCAGATCTTTTGGAATTTAGCCTGAGCTTTGCTAAGCATAGTCTCTGTGCATGTCTGAGGGTGAGAGGACAGCTTTTGGAGGCCCACGGAGGACACGTCCAGGCAGGGGGTTGTGGGAGCACTTTTACAAGGCGTGGCATGGTGGAGGAGCCTGAGCTGTGCCTCTTGTCCAGGCAGAAAGGCAAAATAATAGCTCAAGTAGAGGTACTTATCGGAGATCCTTTCCCTTCTGTCTCACTGTGCCACCCTCAGGATTACCTTATTCTCATCCCTTTCCTCAGAGGCATGTCTTCCATCTTTTTATTACTTTGTTGCCACACTTGTTCCCTCTTTATTTTCTTTCTTTCCTTCTATTCTCCTTTTTTCTTGTTTTCTTCCTTTTAATGTTTGCTTTCTGTCTCCTTTTTAAATCCCTCTATTTTTCTTTCCTCTTTGATCTACCGTTTTACTCCTTTGTTTACTTGTTGCTCATTGTACATATAGTTCTTTTTATTTTGCATTTATTTCTTCACCTCCCTGAAAATTTCATCGTCATTTTTAAAATAAAATTTTATTTTATTTTTTACGAATCTAAATATAATTTCAAGATATAAAATTGAAGACTTTTTATTTTTCGTTTTCATTAATTTTAATGAGAAAGAAATAGCAATGAGACAGTTTCACAACAGGTTAGTAGGACAGTAACAATAAGTAATACATTGCATATTGCTGTCTTCATAGTAGTTGTTCAGAGTACAAGATGTGGACGTGATATCTTGTCTAAGCACTGTAAGTACAAATCTTTCTTGTCATTGAACATAGAGAAAGTAGCTATCATCCTCATTTTCTTAGATTCACTGAAGGTACCAGCTGGTGGGTCTTTATTTATTTTGTAATTAAAAATTCTTTCTCTCTTTCCTTCCTTCTTTCTTATTTGGTACAGGGTGTTACTGTACAGCTGGAACTCATAGTGATCTTCCTGTCTCAGTTTCTCCATGCTGGGATTACAGGCATGTGCCACTATACCAACCTTTGGGGCTGGCACAGTGCAGCTGGGGTTCCAGGGCCAACACGGCATGAGGTACCAGGGATTGAACCCAAGTCCTTGTGTTTTCCAGACAGGTGCTTGGACCACTGAGCAATCTTTCCAGCTGGGTCTTATAAACTTTAACTTCACTGTTCCCTTCTTAAGTGGTAATGAGTATTATAGGGATCACATACCCCTTGTAGGGAAAATTAATTTTATTTATTTATTTTTATATACTTAGTACAGGGTCCACAGGGTCTCACTACACAGATCTGACTCATAGTGATTCTCCTGTTTTCAGCCTCTCAAGCACTGGGGTTATTGGCGTGCGTCACCACACCCAGTCTCAGTTGCTGTCTCAGCATGGGCAGGGCCTGTGTGGCATACTGGGGATCAAATCTGGTCTCTGCACCTGCCTAAGCAGGTGCTTTAGTCCACTGAGCTATCTGGCTGACCCTAGAAAAGCAATTTTAGAATATAGTATTTGAGGAACCACTCAAAGGAAAGTAGCTGAGGACTCTCAGGAATACAAGGATCATAAGCGTTAGAAACATAGATGTATGGGGTGGCGGTGCTGTTTTTGCACGGCAGGCAACTCTGATGAGTTATGTGCGGGGAGGCCTCATCCCAGTAGGAGGATGGCCAGCTTGAACCTGCCTGTGTTCACAGGTGCGCAAATAAGACTTCCCTTGAAAGCTGGGCTAGTGCAGCGTCCTTGCCTTTGCTGCACCGCCTATGGGGCTACGCATTTAGGAAACCTTAAGGTCTTATCATCTCATTCATCCCATCCACGAATCTGCCTACAAACTCCTCCTTTTTTGTGTCCCAAGCTACCTTGCCCATCTCTAGCATGTGCTGCGTGCCCCGTCTCCTCTCCTCTCTAACCTCTGGGCTGCTCCTTCTTAGCTCAGTGATGCTCTTCCCTTATCCCACTCCTACTCCCTTCCTCAGTCTATACCTGGCCAGACTCTGCTTGTCATTCTGGTCTTTTCACAGTGGCTTTTGCTAACCGTTCTCTTTTGCATTCTTAACTTCTGCTGTGGAGAGACACCTTAAACTATTTGGAAGAAAATCATCACACATATGGAATGGTTTTATTTCTCTTAATTTCAAGGGTTTGTTCTGTTCTCTGAAACCCATCCCTGTACTTTCCAGGAGCCTCTGTCCCCTGGTCAGTCTCTGAGCATGCCCACCTCTCTTGCCAGACCCTATCACATTCACTTCTCAACCCTTATAGTTAGCTGAAATTAGATCATTTATTTGGTTGCTTACTTATCGTCATCAAGATCTGAGCCAAGAATCCCTCCATTGCCATAGCAACCATGGCCAATGGGAAGCCCTTTCAGAATAAAACAAATCAATGACATGGAGATGTTGAGCCAAGAATTCTTTTTATTATTTTCCTCCCTGGTGATGTAGATGCCTCTGGCCTGAAATAGGCCAAAAACTCAAGGCCGTACCTCGCGGTTTCCATTTGTATTCAAATCCTCCACTGTCCGTGGTCTTCTCTTCTATTTGCTCCTTGTCTATTCTGATAGAAATCAATAGTTCCCTTCATCTTGCTTCTGCATTTAGAAAAGCAAATCAGCCCTCTTGTCCCCTGCTCCATTGACACACAGGGGTTCGCATCTTGGGGAAGTTGATCCCCGGGACAGAACAGTTGAGAGAATGTTTTCCTCCTAATTGATTGGACCTCCTTGCTGAGACCTTCGTGTTCTCTCCCCCATCTGGGGATGTGGAGGGCTCCATCGTCCCCTGAACAATGACATTTTGTTTTTTTGCCTTGGAGAGAGGGAGGTACTCTGGCCGGTGCAGGCAATATGAGGCAAGTAACCCAAGTCACCCCGACAAATAGCTCAAAGAAACCATCCAGGAGACGATAAATGAGCTTTGCATTCTGACAGGTGCAAGGCCTTCTTCAGCAGTTTGCTTTAGAAATGGGGAAAATGAACCTCTTAATGACAATGTAGAGTTTCATTTTATTTGTTAAGTGGGAAGGGAGTGCTTCTCAGCTTTGTCTTTACTGCTGTGTATTTGTGCAGAGGAGAAAGCCTAGCGGGCAGAACAACATTCGGTAAGATGAGTTTCTCTTCTCTTGCTATAGAGTGTTCAAGGCTAAGATATCGATTTACACTCATATGGAGTATCAACTACTCTTTGAAAGTGAGTAGACATGAAGGGCCATAAGAAATGAGGGAGTATAATCATGCTTCTGATTTCTGAGATTTTATCGAGATTGTATTGGGAATGTTTCTTTCTGACTTGCTGTATAGTCTCAGGCCTCGTGCCTTTATTGACCTACAGCCTGGGGTCTCCACCAGTAGAGGTTGGCCCTGTGGCAGATTTAGGCTGTGTGTGTGTGTGTGTGTGTGTGTGTGTGTGTGTGTGTGTGTATGTGTGTGTTTGGGAATTTACTTTTTTTTTTTTTTAAGTACTATGGGTTGATCTCAGGGCCTTCTCAATATCACTTTTTCTTTGTATTTTTGAGAGAAGGTCTGGTTAAGTCACCAAGTTTCCTAGACTGGGATCAAACTTGTGATCCTCCTGCTTTGGGTTCCCAGAGTGCTGGGATGACAGGTGTGAGTCACTGTGCCTGACAGGAAGTCGCCATTTAATCCGTGCCCTTGTTTTCCCTTTGCAATACAGGAGAAAGGCATAACTTTCCCATAATCCCTCATGGGAGGGATTCGAAGTAGAAGAGTCAAAGCTCTTTGGGAAATCAAGAGGAAACTTTTTAAAACAGTATGGTGTTTATCACTATTATTTGTGATAATAAAAAAGAATAACACCAGAAGTAAAATTTTTTTCTTTTTGTCTTTTTGAGACAGGGTCTCGCTATACAGTTCAGGCTGGCCTTGAGCTCACTTTGGTAGCCCAGGCTGGTCTCGAACTCGCACCGATCCTCCTGCCTCAGCCTCCCGAGTGCTGGGATTACAGGCGTGTGCCACCACGCCCGGCTACCAGAAGTAAGATTGAAAAGGACAGAATTTGGAACTTGGATATGTACTTTAAGCTTCAAAGTAATGTACTTACTGAATTATTTAGTCAAGAATTTATCCCTGTCTCTGTCTGTCTCTCTGTCTCTTTGTCTCTGTCTCTCTGTCTCTCTTCATCTCACTCTATCTCTCTTTCCCTCTCTCATTGGTATAATTTCAACACCTCCCTGGGAACTATGTCTCTGATTTCTGCTTTGCTCCTCTTTGTCCTGATTTATTAGCCTTAGATGATGCAAAAACTCTGTGTGAAATCAGGAACAATTTACAATCTCCTCATCAGCAAATAAACAAACATCCAGAACATTAGTCACAGAGTTAGTTGTTCCTGTTCCTTGTCTGCGGTTGAAGGAGCTAAAGCAGGGCAGGTTATTTTCACCACAGCCACTTTCCCCTTAATTTAAGGTATGAGAAATATATTGACCTGTTTCTCACCATTGATGACCCAAAGAAATAGGACACTAACAGTTTGCAGTTGGCTGTGGAGAGTGAAGCTGCCCTCTTTCTGTTGAGCAAATAGAATTTCTCTCCCTGCTCTGTCTTCATGTGGGAGAGTCAGCACGAAAGCTCCCAGACAGATTCAATCCCTTGCTTTCCCTCTTCCCACCTCCCCTATAGGCTCTCTTACCCTCTGAAAAGCTTTTATTTTTTTTTTTCTCCTGGGAATCATGATTGCAGTTAGAAATCACATTTATTTCACCATTTAAACCATTTAATAGTCTGGAGTTGGACGCTGGTGTCAGAATACCAAGAGTCAGCTATTTCTCCACTCTAGGGACATCGTTTCCTCCCAGGCAACCTGTTTTCTTTTCTGTATCTGCACATAGAGTTAATAGTAGTATCTGATAGGAGGCCGTTGGTAGCATTACATCCTAACTCCCAGAACATGCTGAAAATGTAGGGCCTCATTAAGAAATGCGATGTATTTTTGTGTTTCCGTTTTCTTTTAATGAGGACAATGGCATCTTAGAAACCTTAGGTTATTTATTAAAACAAGAAAACTGTATTTTATGAAATCTACCTTATAAATTCTGTTACCTAAAATTTCTCCTGCTCTTGGTCTTTATGAAAAGTCAGTAGGTGAAGAATAATGTCAATATCAAGACTGTAATAAAAATTCTGTGCCTAAGCAACATCTAAGATCAATATGTATTTTCTGTCCACCCTGTAGTTTTTAATCCTCAGCAAAGTTGATGGCTTTCAGAAAGTCCCTCCGGCCTTTTAGAGTCAAGGTTCACCTGTGTTTGTCATGGCCAGGGGTATGGAATGAATTGGTATATGGAATATTAAGTCCTCAACATTGATCAAAGATGGAAGCAAGGGTCAATTTGGGTCTCTGCTCTCCATTTGGGCCCTGGGGATTATGAGCTGTCTGTATCACAGTGGGACCACAAAGGGATGTGTGGTCTGAAGGAAGGAGCCTGAGGTGGGAGTTAACTTGATGCAGATCTCATGCTTAGGCTTATGTCCAGCTGGAAAGATCTGGGAAAGTTATGGGCATCTCTAACTCCTAATTACCTCTTCTTTATGATGGAGATAGTAATGCTTCCTCAGACGGTTACCATGAAAGTGAGAAGGTATGTGTCAGTGCTTAATAAAGAGAGGTACTCTTTATTTTTATTTTTAACTGATGGATAGAATTTTTACATATTTAGGGAGTATGAGAGAGAGAGGTAGAGGGAGGGAGGGAGAGACAGAGACAGAGAGAGAGAGAGAGAGAGAGAGAGAGAGAAAGAGAGAGAGAGCAGGCAATATGATACCCATTGATGTTGGGTGTGCATGGAGGGGTGTTTCTTCTGATGTTCTGCATATCAAAAAGTAGATACAGGGGTGTGTTCAAATTTAAAAATTCAATTGAGAAGCATGACAATTAATCTTGCCCTTTGACAAAACTGGTTTAAGAGATGCCTAGAAGTGTTTGGAGTATGAGGGTGCTGAGCTCATCAATAAACTGACTCACTGAGTGGTGCATAGCTGAGTGGGCTATGAGGAGGTGGGGGGCTAACCGGAAGGAGCATTCCACTTTGCGGGGAGTAGCCGTGAACTTGGCCTTTCCTTCTCCCTTTCTTTTTCCTTCTCCAACTCTCTCCTGCCTCTCCCCTCCCCTTCCCTCCCCACCTCTCCCCTCCCCTCCTCTCCTTTTCGTTTCCTTCTCCTTCTCCTCCCCCCTCTCTCTAACTCCCTCCTTCCCTCCCTTCCCTTCTCTCTCTCTCCCTCTCCCCTTGCCCCTCTTCTTTTCTCCCTCTCTCCCCCCTCCCCCCCACTCTCTGTCCTTTCTAACTGTCAAGAGGGGTCCACCTACTTCTGCCATAACCTTTCTCCATGGTGTTTTACCTTAGATCCAGTGGGCCATGGACTGAACCTCTGAAACTGAACCAAATAAACATTTCCTCTTTTAAAGTGTGTGTGTCAGACCTTTTGTCCTAGCAACAGAAGGGTGACTAATACAGTGCTATATCGTAATGATTTTCAACTGTTTTATGTATTGTGTTTTTACTAGAAGTAGGTGTCTGTAAAATGTATCTCATACAAAAATATATTTATAAATGTGGACCTCTTTCTCTCAGTGCCCCAAGAAGCGCAATCCCCAAACATTTCAATATAACCTTCCTTCCACTATCGATTCTTATCCTTAACATTAGACATGATTCAAGACCTGTTTATCTTTGGACTTGGTTTTCTTTGTTTGCCTTTGCTAAAGAGCAGGCTGATGTGATGGGAGCCATAAGGACTTAGCGGCAGGGAGACTGAAGGTTGAAACTTGATCTAATTTTTGCAAACCACAGATTTTTTTTTTTTTGTCTGCAGATTGGTTGCTGTGAAGATTAGCGATGGCTCAGCTTCATCGCTTAGTGCAGTGCTGCACATGTTCCAGTATTAGCTGCATGTCTTTGGATTCATCTCTTGGGTAGTGATCCTCTCTGGTACCAGCTGAGACCCCTTTGGGCTATTTCAGGGAACCCTCTTGACAGTTGTTAAATTGATTTTGTTCTTGGGATTATTTCCCTTCTAAAAATGGGTGCGTATACCTGGCTCAGATCACAGTTCACTCAGATCTGCCTAGAACTATGTAAGCCTGTGTCTTCTCACATGGAACAGGCAGGATAAGCACATCTCATGTGAGGGAGAACTTCTCTGTCTTTGTTCTTATTTAAACCAAACATATAGAACTCAAATGTGTAATAATTTTCTTTCACTGGGGTCATTGACTTTATTTTCTCAGTTTAGCTTAAGGGAAAGATGGCTAGATATTTTTAGCATGCTACTTTTGTAATATGCAGTGGCACATTTATTTGCTTTCTTATGCCCTCGTTTATTTTACTGCATGTGGAAAGGGAACAAAGCGGCTGTTACAAGGTAGTTACTCTTTTTAGTGAATAGGCAGAACTCCACATCGTGTATAGAGCAAAACTACATTATTCTAGGTGCATTTCCCCCTACCAGCTTCTGAGCTATAATTGGGAGTAAGCTTGGATATACACTTGCATCATGAATGTTTTTGCAAAGGAGGAAGAATCGAATATTCTGGTCATTTTTATTTACTTGTTTCTCAGGATCATTTAGAGAGTTTTGGAGCAAGTTGAGGTTGTGCTTGTTTTTTACCGTTAGTACTCTGGCTGCAGCCACTTCAGCGAGTGTCAAATTGTGTGCCCAGGAGAAGGTGCATCCCTTGTGCTGTGTTTCAAAGCGGGGCTTGTGGCCCACCTCATCAGTGGCTCCAAGGATGCTGGTTTAGAGTGCAGCTCCAGGCATCATATCTAGTGATGCAGAGAGTCAGAGTGAAATCCAGGAGCATGCCTTTTAAAGCTTCCTAGGCTAATTACTACACTCACGAAATTGCTCCCTTTAGCAATCCACAAGTGTGGTGGACAAATAATCTTTCTGTTGTCTCAGTGTTTTCAGCCTCCCTAGGGCTGGGATTATAGACGTGCATCACTACTCCTGGACTTTGTGGCTGGCTCAGCACGCCCTTGGGGCTGGCTGGCATGGCATGTGGTTCTGGGGATGGAACCATGGTCCCTGCACTTGCCTGAGCAGGCACTTTAGTTGGCTGAGCTATCTCAGCAGTCCTAAGGATTTTCTTACGCATTCATTTTGTGTCTTGCTCTTATTTATCTAACAATCCTAGTGACCTCATTTTAACCTGATCCCTGTGGTAAAGACCCTATCTCAAAATAAAGTCATGTTCAGAGGATAAGATTTCAACATATGCATTAGAAGGGCTATAAGCCAACCAGTAGCAGGTACAGTATATAAAAATAGCCATGATACTGTAACATATGTATAAAAGTATGTACTAAAAATAAGGTACTGGGAAAATGAAAGGCCTTCATAGTAAAAGAGTTTCTGCTTCTCTGTGTCTCTACACACACATGCACACGTGTGCACACACACACATACACATATACATACTGTGATGATTGTTTATGAAGAGGAAGGAAATAGCACAAAGGAAATAGGAGGTAGGCATTTTGAATATATATCATTTTATACACTTATATTTAGAACTGTACAAATACTTTACTGAAATAGGAAAGCCTTAAGCACTAGAAGTAAAATAGACAAATAAATCACGGTTTTTCAATAATCACACTAAAAGAAACTATTCTAAGTGACTGTAGTATGCAAGTAGCAGTATACACTCTGGGAACAAAAGGAACAGTGAACAAATCTGAAGTCATTTTCTGAATTGTTGAGGATAGTAAAAATACTATATTATGTATGTACAGGGTCTGTATGAGTACCCTGTGGGATAAGCAAAATTAGCAATTATATTGATGACACTGAAATGCACATTTTTGTCTCAAGTAAATATATAAGGGGAAGATCCAGAGTTGAATTAGTGCTCTACAGTTAAGCAGGCTAGCTATGATGGACAAAGATTATTATACTTTTTTATTATACATTATTATTATTATTATTATTATTATTATTATTATTATTATTTGTCTTTTTGAGACAGGGTCTCGCTATGCAGTTCAGGCTGGCCTTGAGCTCACTTTCGTAGCCCAGGCTGGTCTCAAATTCGCACTGATCCTCCTGCCTCAGCCTCCCGAGTGCTGGGATTATAGGCGTGCGCCACCACACCCGGCTTTTTATTATACTTTAAAAGATCAGTAGAAAGGAAAAGTTTAAAGCTTCCAGCATATGGACATGATACTCTCTGAGGAGATAGTACGTGTTGTGTGCATGTTTTGTACTGTCACAGTGTAAAAGAAAAATAAAAGTATTCATGTATGTAATTAGAAAAAAATTTAAATGCTCTCATTATAAAGAAATAAGCATTGAGGTAATGAATATGCTTATTAACTTATTTGATGTTAACATATACCAAACAGCACATGATATCCCCTAAATATATGTAATATTATGTGTCAATTAAAACTGAAAAAGAATGTACAGTATATTTTAACTTTAAAAAATTAAAAAATATTTTTATTTATTTGTTTACTTATTTGGTATAGGGTCTCACTATTCAGCTTGGACTTGTAGTGATTCTCCTGTCTCAGCTTCCCTAATGCTGGGATTACAGGTGTGTGCCACCAGGCCCAGTGGTAGGCTCGGCAGGCAGGACGGGGAATCAAATCCAGGTCTTTGTGCTTGCCAAGCAGGCGCTTAGACTGCCAAGCTATCTGCCCAGCCTGAGTGTATTTTAACTTAATATATGTGTGCCCTAGAAAATGGTAATGTAGTAACAGTAAGCAATCTTTACACTCAGAATTAAATGCTGTTTCCCATGAAAGAGAATCACTGGGAAATTGAGTGAATCAAGGCAAGGGGCTAGAAATGTTCAGAGTGATCCTGCCCAACGTATAGTCATAGTAAAGAACTTACTAAAAACAATTAAAGGGTCTTGGAAACCAAATTTACTAAAGGCAATACGTCAAAAGGATTCTAAAGACAGCCTGAAAAGTACCAAATGTCTGAAATGGAGCAGTTTATAACAAGATGTTCACTAGTTTATAATAGATAAATCATTGTTAACCTTAGAGAGATGTCAGGGAGCACAGTTACTGTTAGGAAAACCTGCCTATGAGCAAAGAACTAAGCGTTGGTTTTCACTTTTCTTAGATCAGCTGCCTCTCAGGCTAACCAACTCCCAGATGTAGACAAGGCTTTTTTCTTCACATTGTACCACGTAGTAGATGAAGAAGAAATAGAACTGGAACATCTCCACATGCGAATCCTAATGCATTGTTGGATGCATGCAGTAATGAAACCAATCCAGGGGAAGGAGAAAACTGGGAGAAAGAATGTAGACAGAATCACTAGATATTATGCATATGGGAGTTCATGATAGCAGTTTTCTATGTTTGATATTTCCCATATTAACAAATTTAAGAAGAATAGAAAATGACCTGAGTTTATGTTCATATTTATATAAATGATCTACTTGGACTATAACTAAGCCTTGTAGATAGGTGAAGGTCTACCAGATCTCTTAAATATTATTGGAGGCCCTGTGGTCTGTGTCGTAACACTTGAAATTATAGAAGAGATCCCGTGAACATGTGAAGTTAGCAGCAAACAGCATGGGTAACATCTTCAGGTTTTATCCTAATGCCAGTTTGTGTATCTTCTGGCTTTTTTTTTTCTTTTAATGCCTTGTGGGTGCCTGGTAGTCACAGTGACTGTCAGATTTGAAGTATGCCAACTTCTTTCCTCTTTAAGTTAGCTGTGGGGCTCAGTAACCACTGGATGAAATGTTCTCTAGTTAGAAGGGGGAATTTTTCTGACATCATCGGAATAAGTCTATGGCTACACTTTCTGATGTATTTTTCTTTATTTGTATCTATATTATCTATATCTCCCTATAGTAGATATATCTCAGGTATATATGACATACTGTATCATATATACATATTTTATGCTTTTTGTAGCATCAGGGTTCAAACTCAGGACCTTGTGCTTGGCAAGCATGTGTTTAAGCTTCTGAGCTATCTCCCTGGCCCATTATCATACTTACATAATGTCATATATAAGGAATTAAATATATTCTCATAGTCTCTTATATGTACATTGGGCTATTTCTCAGATATATGGTAATACATTCTTTCACTCAATGAATATTTATTAAATGTTTGAATAATTTGAATTGCATTAAATAATGAGGACAGAATATGCAAAGGTCAGATTCTAACAGAAAGTCCTATGTAGGGAGACATCAATATACCAGTGAAAAACTAATTTGAAAGGTGCTATAGAGAAACATGAATAGATCTATGGGAAGACTGAGGCCCTGAAGCCCTGTCCTAGGAAAAGAGGACCTCTCCCAGCAGGTGGCATTTAAGCTCACTCTCAGAGGTTGAGGCAATGTCTCAAATTTCAGAAGAGCTGAGAGGCAAGCATTCTAGGCACAGGGAACACCCATTGCTGATGGTGAGGCAAGGAAATGTCCCTTAGTCTGGAAATTGTTGAGGTCTATTGTGGTCAAAGTGTAATGAAAAAGAGAGTGTAGCTCAAAGGATAGCATTTGACCTGTTCTTCAAATAACCATGTAGATCTGATTCTCTCACTTTACAAGTAGCCTTATGTCACTGCTAGGTTGTTGTGAAATAAAAGCGTGGCTTCTTTTACCAGACCCCAGGTCTGGAGTTCCCCTTAACCAGCAAAACAAACCCATGCTAGCCTCAGTGTCCTTGCTTTGTATTCCTCAAGCTGGGACTCTCAGTTGAAGCTATATTTCTTTTTGTCCAGAGTGAGGGGCTCAGATTGAAAAGAGACAGGATGCCACCTACTCCTGGATGTGACAACAGAGTATTTCTGCTGTGGTTTCACATGGGAGGAGGAAAGTGGGTGCAACTTCTGAATGCCTTGAGGTGCTTATGGTTACAGAGCAGAACCTACTGTCCCATCCATCTGTTGCTTTCACTCTGTCTAGCTGAGCAAACTGCTACTTGAAAGGAAGAGCCAGAGCCATGTTATGTCATTAGAACAGAGGCCAGGCTGTAAGAATTCCGGTGGAGCACCCATCAGAACACACAGTAAACCCTTTCCAGTTTCCCGGGAGACAACTCTTAGTTTACTGCTTGCTGTTCTTCAAAGGGGAGAATGATGAAACCCTTTTGCCTTGGAGGAATTCCACTGGAAGAAATGGTTTTCATGATGAACTTGACCCAGGTCATAGAATGGAAGAGATTTCTTCAACCTTATTAGTGAGGAGGATCCTTGCTTTGTGGAGGAGAAGTGGGAGAAGAAGCCGGCGATAGGGAGAAAGGAGACAGAGGAGGAGGGGTTAGAGTTAGAGGAGGCAGAGTTGGAGGAAGAAAATGGAGGCAAGAGTGACGAGGGTTTGGAGGTGAAGGAAGAGGAGGTGGTAGCAAAGAGTGAAGAAAATAACAGTTGTGAGCCAGACACTGAGATATACGCTTCTATACAAGACTCCAGGAAGGGGAAGGGTTATCGTCACCTTTTACAAATAAGCGAGTTGAAGCCTAGCAAGAAAAAAGAGACTTAACTAAATGCACACAAATTAGAAAAGGTGGGCCAAGCTGCTGTCATTTCACTTTCCTGAGGCATACAACTTCTCTGTGGACCCTGAATAGTCCTTGCTTTCTAGGTTGGGTTACACAGAACTTTACACTGGATGCTTACGTTGGATAAACTTTGTAGTGTCTTAGAAGTGTGTCATCCAACAGCACCATTGTGCAGGTAATGAAAGACTCAGAAGGTGAAGAGAATGTCCCAGCTCATCCAGCTGAGAAGCAACTGCGCCACTGTCCAAGTTCTAAGTCCATGTACTTCTTCCTAAACCACTGCTGTCTTGTTCTTATTGGAGATTATTTTATTCTTTACTTTTGTTGTTAAACTCCAAGATCAACCTAATTGAGACTGTTTTTCTTTTGCGATTAAAAAAGGACTTCCATTTGTTTGGAGTTAAGATGAGGGCTAATAGAGGTATATATTCACTCAAAATCTACTTCCTTAGGAAAATAATCAACTAAATTGAATTATGTATGTATCTCTGTGCATATACAGGTTACAGGGAGGGGAGTGGGTCTCTTAGTTCCCTTATAATCTGAAGCATAATACAGAGCACCTATCACTGAAAGGAGAAGTTTAATTTGGCCCATAGAGTCAGAAGGTTCAGTCCCTTGTTGGTGGGCTCAACAGAAACAGCATCATGGAGAGGTCTGAGGGGAGTAAATCTGCTCGTGTATGAGCAGCAAGGAAGCAGAAAGAGACAGAAGGAGCTGGGAAGGGAGACATCCAGTGTCTCCCCTCTTCTGAGCAGGCGCCACTTCTGGGAAGCACATTTAGCCACTGAACTCAGTAGTGGGTGAATCCACCCATGAGTACAGCATCCCTAGGATCCAGGCAACCTCCAGAAACCCCTCCTATGAGTGCATGAGAGTTTTGGGGAGCACATCCCAACTCAGAACCGCAGCAGTGGGACACCTCTATCTGGGCACTAGTTAAAGTTGTGTGGCAAAGTTGCTTCCTGCATGAGTGCTTGAGGTTTGCCTTCAGTTCTCTTCTCTGGAGTAGGCTACATGCTGTATGCCGAGGGCCTAGCATGTGTACAGAACACTTTGTCATGCGTTGCATGTGTCCCCCAATATTCTCAGAGGGCTTAACACCAAATTTGGCAAATGACACGTGATAAAATTCCTTTCCATTGTAATGATCTCATTTAGGGTGCAAATACAATTTGCTCAGTTTCACAGAGTAGAAAATTGAGATTTAGACTCTTAAATAAATTTCTAAAATCACTTAGCAAATGGCAATTCAGAATTCAAACCCAGGTCTGTTTAAGTTTTTGGTCTTTTTGTCTTCCGTGCTGGGTTTGCATTAGTTAGGTGCCACAAAACACACTGATTGATTAGAGATGAACAACTATGATCAGTCATGGAAGGAGGAACATTATCCCTTGTTTTGCTGTTGGAAATAGAACTAAAATTGTTTGGGGCCACCTGGTCTCAGCTCTTCCATGAAGTTCATTTATAGCAATGAACCAAGGATAAGCAAGGCAGACTATTTTGTATTCCATGAGTGTGGCAGCCTCTGTCTGATCTGATTCCCAGATCTCATTTGTCACCCGATGCAGCATCAGCCTGGCCACTTGATGGATAGTGGTTTCCCTCAGAGGGACAAATCTACAAGTTGTGGCAGCTAAAAGGCTTCAAAGGACTTGCATCATTTGTGAGAGTGGGGCTGCCTGCCTATGGTTCCATTTCTGGAATTAGAATACTGGCTCCCATTTTTCTCTAGCTCCACTGATGACATCATCTGTAGTAAAAAGACAACACAACTTGGGGCTTAGAAGTCTCGAACGCTGATAGCTTCAGCATCCCTGACTGAGTAACCAACTCAAGGGTCTGGAGCTTATGGATTTCTATTTGGTTATCAATACCAATTTTAGAGGAGTCCCGAGCTTATCTCTTATTGCTAATAGGAGACTCAGCTATACGTAGGCAGGACGACTTGACAGAGGGTCAGAATACTGGGATCTGGCATTTCTTGCTTTGTGGCATGGGATCAGTTAGTGCCTGCATTTGCACAGGTGAGAATTGAGTTCTGTCCTAGAACATGAAAGACACACCACCACAGGTACCGACCTGGTTTTAGGTAGCACATGGCCCCAGCTTTAGAAAACAGACTTGATACAGTTTTTATCTAGGACTTAATGACAGGGCTTGTTTTATTTTTATGGTAAGTGACACAGGCTTCCTATTTATGTTACTTTCTGCTACAAATTTTCCTTAAAATAGCTTAATTGCACTTAAACAAGTGAGTTGATTTATAGACTAATATGTAATGGCAAATGTCTGTGAATGGAGCTGGAGAGGCTCTGTGACTGGATTTCTGTACTCCTTTCTTTAAATCCATTGTGTATTTTGAGATTTTTATGAACACTCTTATGTTTCATGCACACTTATACTTGTGGCATCTTTCTGGTGAACTGATTCTTTACCATTAAGAAATGCCTTTCCAATAATTCTCTTCTTAATGTCTACTTTATTTGGTGATAACGTAGACTCTCTAGCTTACCAGTGTTTCCTGGCCGTGTGGTGTTTCTGTTTCTATCCACTTATTTCAATCTGTTTCTTTCCATTTAAAGGACAACGTGCATAGACAAATATTAGTCAGTCTTGCTTTTTAAAAATTCCATTTGGATAACCACAGCTCTTTTAATCTACTACTATTTGATGCAGCTATTGATGTATTTATATTAGGCATGTTATCTTACTGTTATCTTTTTTATTTCAATATGTTTTCCATTCCTCTAAATTCCCCTTCCTGCTGTATTCATTTTGTGTTGCTACTGTAACAAATTAGAATATACCCAAATGTTGCAGGACTAAAGTCTTGACTTATTTGCTGTTTATTGGCTGGGAGCTGGCCTTGGTTCCCAGGGTATGACTGAATTTCATGACTGAATTTCTTTCCAACTTTTCCATGTAGCTTTGTATAGCAGCAGTGGCCAAGAACCTTTCAGGCTTTTCAAAAATTACTTTTAATAAGAAAAAAATACTGAGACAGTTTTAAAACATGTTAGTAGGACAGCCACAATAATTGATACAATGCATATTGTTGTCTTCATAGTAGTTGTTCAGAGTACAAAATGCAGACATGATAACTCTTCTAAACACTATTGGTTCAAATATTTTTTCTCATTGAACTAAGAGAAAGTAGTTGTATATATAGAGCAATATTCCATAATAGTAGTGGGTTATTGGCAGAACTGGCAATGTCAGAAGCTGTTGATTTGAGCCTTTTATAGCTTAGCATACTAATCTGAATTTACTTTTTATGCCTTGTGGTTAAGCTTTTCTGCTGGGTGGTTAAGGCCAAGTTGAAGCAAGACCTATATAACAAAACTTGTCAGTCAAATCCCCTCAGGATTAACCTTGAAACCACGTACGGCGTTTTGTAGAACTGTTGTCAGTGTTAGTCATCTGGATGAGTCACGACCATTGCTTGACTAGTTTGCTCTCTGTGAAAGCCTGAGAGACTGAGTGAATGTTTTCTCTCTAAGTGACTCTCCTTAGGCACACTATACATCATTGATCCCTTTCCTCTGTGACCCCATAATCACCTTGAACAGAAAATTTGGGACACCACTGAGTTATAGGATGTTACAGTACAGGGTCTCTTCTGTACTCAGTCCTCGCTGACCTTGAAGGTCTAGAACTAAAATATTAGCTATCCTAGTAGTGCTTCTTTTTCTCAATTTCTAGTCTGCAAACTTAAACTCAACCCTCCAGAAAAGAAGCTTAATGATACTATTACTCTATAACATAGGTGCTTGAAATTATAATCACTGTCTTTCTAAATATTAGATGCTTTAGACTTAACATGGAACCAGTATTTTCCAGCAATCATTGATATTCTAATAAATCCCTACAAAATATGACTAAGAAAGCCTTGAAGCTATAAATCTCTTTAGTTTCTCTTCTGCTGCATGTCAGATGCCACCTGCAGAAAGTCCTCTGCATTGAAGAGCACATGTGCACAGGCCTTGTCGAGCCATGCAAGGTCACCTCCCCGTGCTAGGGTCCATACTACTTATTACATCTCCAAAGTTGCCTTTCCCATGCAAACAACGTGATCATAAGTTCCAAGAGTGAAGATGGAGAGCTCTTTGGTAATGATTCCCCCATACCTGTATATTCTTTTGGAATTTTAGAATTTCATTTTAACTTACTTATTGGATTTTTAGCCACTCTTTTCCTATGCTCATTTGAATAAATACTTGACACATTTCAATGACATTTCATGATAAAGTTTGCTCAAATAATGTAGAATATTTAAAATTACATGTAGAATTTTGCTCAGATTATA